>VMDO01033624.1:0-17817 GCA_007922755.1 Pedetes capensis
TCAGTTGGCCAAGTAGCTGTTTTCCAAATCTGTTGGCACAAACATGTTGACACCTCCAGTGCTGCATCTGTTTGTTGAAACATCTCTATTGGTATCCCATCAATTCCTGGAGCCTTGTGTTTTGCCAGTTCTTTCAAGGCAGCTTCCACTTCATCCTTCAACACCATCGGTTTCTCTTCATATGCAACCTCTTGGAATGGTTGGTCATCTACCAATTCTTTCTTGTATAATGACTCTGTGTATTCTTCCCATCTTCTTTTGATGTTTCCTGCATCATTTAATATTTTCCCTATGGAATCTTTCACTACTCCCACTTGAGGCTTGAATTTTTTCTTCACTTCCTTAAGCTTGAGAAACACAGAGCATGTTCTTCCCTTTTGGTTTTCTGCCTCCAGCTCCTTGCACATGTCATTATAATATTTGTTTTTGTCTGCTCAAGCTGCTTTCTGAAATCTTCTGTTTAGTTCCTTAACTTCATCCTGTCTTCCTTTTGCTTTAGCTGCTCTGCTTGACGTTCGAGGACAATGTCCAGTGTCTCTTTTGACATGTAATTTGGTCTTTTCTTTTTTTCTTGCCTTTTTAAGAACTTCTTGCTTCCTTCGTGAATGATATCTTTTATGTCATGCCACAACTCTTCTGGTCTCCTATCATTTGTGTCTAATGCAGTAATATTTTTGAGGTGGTCTCTGAACTCAGGTGGGATATACTCAAGGTCATACCGTGGCTCTTGTATACTTGTTCTAATTTTCTTCAGCTTCAGTTTGAACTTGCATAGGAGAAGTTGATGGTCTGATCCACAGTCAGCACCTCGTCTTGTTTTGACACTTTGTACAGAGCTTTTCCATCATCTCTTTCCATATATGTAGTCAATTTGATTCTTGTATGCTCCATCTGGTGAAGTCCATGTGTATAGTCTCCGTTTATGATGTTGAAAAAATGTATTTGCAATGAAAAGGTCATTGGTCTGACAAAATTCTACCATGCCATCTCCAGCTTCGTTTCTGTCACCAAGACCATATTTTCCAACTACTGAGCCTTCTTCTTTGTTTCCAACCTTTGCATTCCAGTCACCAGTGATTATTAGCATGTCTTGATTGCATGTTTGATCTATTTCAGATTGCAGAAGCTGATAGAAGTCTTCCCTTTCTTCATTTGTGGCCTTAGTGGTGGGGGCATAAATTTGAATAACAGTCATATTAACTGGCCTTCCTTGTAGGCGTATGGATATTATTCTATCACTGACATCATTGTATTTCATGACAGATCTTGAAATGTCTTTTTTGATGATGAATGCAACCCCATTTCTCTTTAGCTTATCATTCCCAGCATAGTAGACCCTATGATTGTATGACTCAAAATGGCCTAATCCAGTGTATTTTAGCTCACTGATGCCTAGAATGTCAATGTTTATGTGCTCCATTTCTTTCTTTCTTTCTTTTTTGTCTCACTTGCTTGGTGTATTAATTTCTGTCCTTTCACTTTCAGTCTATAGATGTCCATACCAGTCAGATGTGTTTCTTATAGACAGCAAATTTTTGGATCTTATATTTTAATTCTACCTACTAACCTGTGTCTTTTAATTGGGGAGTTAAGATCATTTCTATTTAGGGTTATTATTGAAAGGGGTTTGCTGGTTCTCATAATTGTGTTGGGTGTTTCCCTTGTTGGTTCATATACTATTTGTTTATTCTTCTCCCTTATTTATATTCAGGGTTTTCTGGCTTTTTAAAAATTAGACACAATTGATTATTTCCTAGTTCTCTTTAGTTTGTTCCATCCATGACATGTCTTCTTTTCTGAACATCTTCTACATTGCTGGCAAACATGAAGAATAGAAAACAAAAACAAAGCCAGATACCAACTTTCTCTCCTTCAACCTCAACATCTCTGGGAGTTGAGGCAGGCTGCACAATTCAGTGTGATCCCATCTCCAAACAAACATAAGAAAATGGCTAGAGATGCTTCACAGTGGCACAGCTCATAGCCCTGGGTGTGCAAATTCTGGGTTCAATCCTCAGAACAACAGGAAGAAAAAGAAAGGAGGGAAGAAAGAAAGAAAGAATAGGAGGAGGATGAGAAGGAGGAGGAAGAAGGAGAAGTAAAAGGAGAAGGAGAAAGAGAAGAAGGAGGAGGAGGAGGAGGAGGAGGAAGAAGGAGAAGTAAAAGGAGAAGGAGAAAGAGAAGAAGGAGGAGGAGGAGGAGGAGGAGAAAAGGTACTGGGGAGGGGGCCTTCTTTCTGTGGCCTCTAATATTGGAATCTATTAGGCAGAGGTTGTATTCAGCTGAAGATAGAATCTTTTTATCTGACCACAGCTCACAGTTGACAGTCTCTGTAGTTCCCTTCAGGAAATAGTGTTATCTTCCCTCCCTGCAGAGTGGAGCTTGCTTCTGAGCAACTTTTCCAAGTCTCTTGCTGCCTGAATCTTTCAGTGAATCAGTATCCCGTTGCCCCCATCAGTATGATAGTTAGCTAGCTTAGACATTAGCAGGCAATATGGAGGAAAGGGGGACTGAAAATGGCTTCTGCAGTTCTGCCATGATGAAGAAGCCACACGAGTTTCTGAGGATATCATTGTTGCTTTTGTTAGGTGCCATCTGAGGGTATTAGAAGGACATTTTCAAATCAATTCCATACCTTGCCCAAGCCCTAGATCCATGTACAAAACAAAGGCTGAAGGCCCACATCATTATGGGCATCTAGGGATGATATCACGCTGGATGTAAGAGAACTAAAGGGAACAGGAGCTCTTTTTCCATTCCCTTCTTATCCTCTCTTTTTCTCTCTGCTCCTCTGCTCTTCTCTCTCTAATGACCGCATGTACATCTCTACCTTCTCTTGGCCTGCCATCTTCTCTGTTTATCCAAGGCACTTTTCCTTTAAAAGCCTGCCTTATTCTCTTGTTCTATGGCTTCCTTACCTTCCCCTGAGAAATAGAAACATTCTAATGCCAATTCACCTGGGGAACACAGGGTTTTCCAAGTTCTTTGCAGAACTACCTAAGCTCATTCTGATGCCTCAATTCCCTCATAATTATTCCTTAAATATGTGATATCTTTAATAAACCTATACTATAATTTCTATATCAGGTATAAATTCTTTTATATGCCAAATATAGGGACAGAGGTTTTGCTGCCAATTTCTGGACCTGTGCTGCAGACTTGCCTCGCTGCACTCCCCTTGTCTCCCCAATAAAAACTATAGCTGTCTGCTGCCAATGTGTAGCATGCTGAGATTTTGAGAAGTCACCTTCATTCTCCCCACCAGTGATAATTCTTCGTTTTTAGACCATCCAGCAAGGCTTAGTCTCACAAAATAGTTTCCCCTCAAAATAGGGCTGGATCACAGCACTGAGGCATGGAAAACAGGAAAGAGAGTCACTTCTCCAATGTTGAACCCACTAGTCAGGAAGAGCCACTGTCTCACCAAATCCCCAGAGGAGCTCAAGGCTTCAATAACTGTGGGCTTCTTCTGTGGGACTGCCACTCTGATGGCCAGGCCTGTCTGGGTATGTCTTTGGACAAAAGCTCTCACCCATGGGAAGCCACAGCTAGAGATTTGTCCTGGTCAGTCCCTCTCGGGCGCTGCTCAACTCCTTTCTGTATGCTTGGACCATCTCATGATCCCCTCTGTGTATATTGTGTGCACATTTCCCAGATCTTACTCCTTTGGAAAAGAGCCTGCTCCTTCCTATTATAACTCCTTTGTTTTACCATGTCACTCAGAGGCTGCCTTTAATATGCCATCTCCACATTGTTGGCTTTGATGAATTTGGCTTTCTTTTTGATTTGTCTGGAAATTAAATTTTATTTAAATAATTCTTACTTTCTGATTGAAGAACACCTATCACAACAGTATTTTCACTGGTCAAACATTATATAGAACATGATCCTTTCTAAAAATATGATTAAAATATATTTTTAAAAATTAAATATAAAAATTGAGCAAGAAATGGCTATTTTACTTCAATACAAATCTTGACTTATTGGCTGATGCATATACCTTAGCCACTTATTAACTTTTTTACTAGCTTTTTAGGTTCCTGATGTTCACAGGATTTTTGACTTTTTAGGAGTGTTGTTAATGAAGAAATATTAACAAATACCTTCTTTTCCCTGGATAACTTTTACTTTACTCCTAGTTGCACTTACCAATAAAATACTAAATACTAAAATATTTTAGTACACAATTCCGCAATCACAAATTTTCAAGGGTCAGAGAAAGTTGAAAGATTTTTAAATGGATTAAAACCTTCCATGTAACAGGGAAGAAATTTTAATTATAATACTAGAAATTTGAATTATGAAATTTTGCATGAAACTGGGGCTCTTTCAGATTATTATCTTCATGCTATAGGAGATTAAAATGCATACTTGTATGCACTTGCACATGTGTGTGTGTAAATATACCTTGAGTGGACATTTTAGGAAAGAAAAAAAGGAAGAAAAGATCTTTATATATAACTCAAGAAATAGGAACTTATTTTAATGAGTGAATTTTTCATTTATTCTTCAATTTGGGCAGTTGAAACCTGGGCTTCATGATTCATGCTAGGCAAATAGTCCAGTACTGAATTTATTTATTTATTTATTTATTTATTTATTTATTTATTTATTTATGTATTTATTTATGTATTTATTTATTTCTCTCTCTCTTTCTTTCCTTCCTTCCTGCCTTCCTGTCTTTCTTTCTTTCTTTCTTTCTTTCTTTCTTTCTTTCTTTCTTTCTCTTTATTTTTGAGATAGGCTCTCTTAACTTATGGAGGCTGCCTTTGACCTCAAACTTGGTGGTCCTCCTGCCTCAGCTTTCTAAGTTGTGAAGATTACAGGCATGTGCTACAGCACCAGACTGGGTTTTTAAATAATTGTTGTTGTTTCATATTTAAGTGAGTATCATGAATAAAATAGCTTAAGGAAATAAGCATGGAGGATTTAATGTTGGATGCAGAAACTATCTTAGATATTTAAGCAACGTGTTATTTAATATAGGAATTTAAGTGCTTTGCAAAATGATTGGATGAGGTAAACCAATAGTTTTCAGGTTCAGGATCTTAGAATGATTCCAAGAACCACATAAAGCTGACCCCATGCAGGGCACTGCCATGTCTGATATCACCACTGAGATTACCAGTATCAGCCTGGATCAGAAGCTGTGGCCATTCTCAGTGCAGCCTCTGTACACCAGGGATTAGACAATGGACATTTGAGGCTATAAAACAGGCAGGAAAGGGTCAGGTCAACTTCCTGTTGTGCTACTGCTTCCTGAAAATGAAAACCGGCACCCACTACAGGGAAACCATGACTAACTAGTTGTGACAGCCAACAATCACAGAAAGGTTAGGTTTCCTTCCTTTGTACTTTCCTGTTTTCATGGGATTGCATGTGTTTCATAGAACCTGAGTTACTTTAAAGTCCAGGAAATACAACATTTGGCATTCCAAACTTTTCAAATAAAAAAGATGTGAAATAATGGCTGAGAAAGCCAATATAAGTATGTACCATCATAGCTGAAAAACATGTTTCAGAATAAAATTTAGAGAGTATCAAAATAAATTCTCAGTTGTTTTAAGTTGAAGTCAAGCATAAACCTATAAAATTTAGTTCTGATGTAGTAAGTGGCATATATAGCAAGAGGCTTATTAGTAAGCTTTCTGTTGCTGTGACAAAATACTTGAGAAAATCAACTTAAAGGAGGAGAGATTTATTTGGGCTCATGGTTTTGGAGATTTCAGTCTGTGGTCATCGATTCAAATATTTCTGGTCCCATTGCATGGCAGTACATCATGGTGGAAGGAAGGAAGTACGTAGGAGAAGAAAGCTACTTACTGCATGGTGGCCAGGAAAGAAATAGGAAGAGGGAGAGGGAGAGGGAAAGGGAGAAAGAGAGGGAAAGGGAGTGTGTGGGGGGGAGAGAGAGAGAGAGAGAGAGAGAGAGAGAGAGAGAGAGAGAGGATGAGAAGGCAAGAGTAAGCACAGGGACAAGCTATAATTTTCAAGATCATTCATGATACAATCTCCTCTCAAGGAGTCACTTCTGAGCACTGCTGCATTGAGGACACACATTTTAATATATGACCCTTTGAGGGGGCATTTAATATACATGCCATGTTAGAGGTCAGGATGTATTTCTAGATTATCTTAACTTATAAATTATTAGAAAAGGAGAAAAATATCACAGATAAAAGGGTAGCTCATTTTTGCACTTGACTAAATTTTTTTATATTTAGAAAAATCATCTTGTTTTTTTTTTCCTTCATTACTAGGGTATTGAACCCAGGGCTATGTTTTACAAGTGTTCTACCACTGAGCCACACTCCCAACCCATTATTCACTCTTTTATCTTGAAACAGGATCTCACTAAGTTACACAGGCTGCCTCTGGCCTCAAATTTGTAATCCTCCTGCCTCCTCCACCTCCCTATTCACTGAGAATACAGGTATGAGCCACCCCACCTGGTGAAAACTCATCTTTCTTGGTGTGCAGCATGTTGTTATTGTTGTTAGGTGCTGTCGAGTCATGTCATAGCAGATTGTTTCAGGATTGCCTTGGGAGTGGGTTGTCATGTCCTTCTCCCATTTTTGTGGTGCTGGGAATCGAACTCTGGACCTCAGAGACTGCAGAGCGGGGCTCTACCAACTGAGCTAAATCCCAGCCTGATGTACAGCATAAGAGGTATTTAAAAAGATAAAAGGTTTAAGTGAATATAATGTTAAACATTCAAACATAATGTAAAATATGATTTCAAATGAAAATACATGAATTGATTTTTAAAATGGCATGATAAAAGTAAAGTAGAACTTCTATTAATATGCACACATCATAAATTGATGGATTTTCCTCAAGATATTAGACAATGAAGAATGATTGAATATAAAATTGAAAAAATCTAAAGGGTATGTGTTGTTGTTGTTGTTGTTAGGTGCTGTCAAGTTGGTATCTGACTCATAGCGACCCTCATAGGGTTTTCAATGGCTGAATGCTTCGGGATTGCCTTGGGAGTGGATTGCGAGGCCCTTCTCCCATTTTTGCGGTGCTGGGAATTGAACTCGGGACCTCAGAGACTGCAGGCAGTGCTCTACCCACTGAGCTAAATCCCAGCCCAAAGGGTATTTAAGAAAATCAAATAAAATGGATAATTTTCCTGCTATTTATTATATTTCCTTATAATTTCTCTTCTAGTCCATATTTTTTAAATTTGGAATAGCCTGTATTATTGTTTTTAATTCTACATTTTTCAGATAGGAAAAGATTTATGCATTTTTCTTAGTATTAAGATTATACAAATTACGCAGTTTAATGGCTGCACAGTAGTTGTGCTTTATGCACAAAACATAATTCACTTTGCCATTACTCTTTTGTCATCTGTTTAGGTATATTGAAAATTTTCACTATTTTAAAAAACATTCTCATGAACATTTATTTCATCTAAACTATTAAATGCAACTAATCTAAAATTTCTCACAAATTCCCTCACAAAGATTTCTTCCTTTCTAATACTAAGGCTTCCCCTATGTCTGTTAGCTTATTGTGCTGTGGGGGCTTGCATGTTGCTGTGATGCTGAGAGCTATGCCACCAGTATTTCAGATAGCAGCAGGGCCACCCATGGTGGATACATTTCAGCTGAGCTTCCAGACTAAGATAGATTAGGGAGAAGGACCCAGCAGCCCATTCCAGAAACAATTAGCCATTGAAAACCCTATGAATGGCAGAGGAGTAATGTCAAATATAGTGACAGAAAATGAGTCCCCCAGGCTGGAAAGTATTTAAGAAACCACAAGGGAAATATTGCCTCCTCAAAGTAGAGTCAGCCTTAATGATGAGAATGGAGTAAAGCCCCTGGGAACTCCTTTTGCTTATGTGACATGACTCATAATAAGAATAAACACAGTGACTTCAACAATGGGATCAAACATAAGAAGATCCTGTGTTGGGTAGTGTATTTTCTTGTTGTACATAAGATCAACATGAGTTGGATTTGACTCAATGGCACTGAAGAACAATAAAAAATACTAAGGCTATGCTTTTATTAACTTTAAAACTCATATGTTGATCAAATTATGTCTCATTCCATATCACTAAAATTATTCATTTAAATTAGTTATGAGATGGAAAAACTAGAATGTAAAAACATACTGGTTCAAATCCTGAAGTTAAAAGGTCAGAGATTTATTTATATTGGGGAAAATGAATGGAAAATATACTGGTTTGAAGAACTGTGGGCTTTTTATGGAAAGGAGAGTACTTTTTTTTCTGAGAGAAATATAATTGATATGAGATTATTATTGGAAGATAGCTTAAATCACTGATACATGCTGGGGACCATGCCTCATGCCTGTAATCCCAGTGACGTGGAAGACTGAAGCAGGGTGATTGCAGATTTGAGGCCCAAAGCAGCCTCAGAAACTTAGAAAGACTATGTCTCAAAGTAAAACTCTAAAAGTGACTGAAAATGTAGATCAGTTGTGAACACTTCCCTAGCATGCACAAGGCCCTGAGTTTAACCCACTAATAACACACACAGCATTGATCCTGGAGACAAATGTTAACTTCAGTTTTGATTTTGACTACATCAAATAATACCTTTCTTACATTAAGTCATGACATCAAACTTTCAAATAATAAACTTACTTTCATTTGTATCTTTGTATGAGCATAGGAAAATCATTGCCTCTTGTAACAATATCTTTCATAAATATCTTAGAAATATGCAAAAGAAAAGAGTAATTGTGTGTGGGAGAGTGTTATATTAGCCTATCTGCTCAGTTACTTTAAGATTAAAAATGATTTTATACAGTTCTTTGTTTACTTAAACAGAAACCACATAATCATAACCTTTGAATAATAATTCATGATTGAGGATTTACCAACAGCTTTATAACCATTAGCTTCTTAATCTTTACAGCTTGCTTTGAGGGTTTAGTATGGTAATTCTTAGCACTTCTGATTTATAGATGGAGAAAATGAAATAGTCAGGTGAGATTATTTATTTGTAATGGATATTGACTGAGCTGGGAATGAAGCCAGGACTCTGGAGTCTTGATCATTCTCTAGTCCTTTATCTTGCTTATGGAATCTAATGATTCATTATTTTAATTGACTTACAATAACATAGCAAAATATCTGATATCTGACAACCTGTCAAGTAGAAGAATACAGCTATAGTTTTGTAATCAATGAGGTTAACAATGGCATCTCTAACTTACTTTAGATTGAGAGCTTTCTGAATCTAAACTAAGTATTAAAATAAAACACTGTGATAACAGTGACATTATGTATATTTTACTTCATTATAATAATTGTAAAATTTATAGTCTTGGAATATCTTATATAAAGACTCTCAACCAAATAGACCTTTTATGCTATAGGATATTAAAATCCATACATAACGCAAATCAGTGTTGAATAATAGTGAGCAGGCTATCTCTGCATTTTATTCAACATGCAACTAATTATTTGTGATATAACACAAGAATCAAGTTACAGAAAGCTGTTAGATGAAACTGATCTGAAAATGGCAGACCTAATGGTGTTCATCAGGATATAGCATAAGCCTAGCATTTGGTAGTTGTGTCTTGTGTGTGAAAGGTAGATATGAAACTTGCTATATGGAGTAAAAACTGATTCAAAATATAGATTGTAATCAGTTTTGAATGCAGAGATAATCTAGCTATACACATTAAGGAGGGAACAACAATGTTCCAGATTTTATATGGAAATTATATGTATATTGTGGCAAGACTACTTATCCAAAACTAAAGATTGGCTGCATGCTGTGGCAGATGACTATAATCCCAGCAACTCAGGAGACTGAGTCAGAAGGATTGCAAATTCAAGTCTAGAGGCAGCCTGTGCAATTTAGTGAGACCCTGACTCAAAAAGTAAAAAAGGGTCTGGAGTTGTAGTTCAGTGGTGGAATACTTGTCTAGCCTATGGGATGCCATGCATTCACACTCCCAGTACTCCAAAAACCAAACCAAATCAAACCAAAACAGAAAAACAAACAGCAAAGATTAGCCTCTTTCTGCTGTCATCCAATTTACCTGATGATTGGCAGATAAATATTTACTGGTGTGTTCTAGTGGTTCTCAGGCCATTAGAATAATGAGAAAAAGGCTATTATTATGTTTTTAGCATCTAGGCTTAACATTGTTATGTAAAAATACTAAGTTCTGTATCAGTAGGTGTTTCCACAGAAACTTAATCAGTTGTATACCAGTAGAAACAGAATCAACATATAGATAGATTTACTTTAAGCAAGTGGTTTATGGGATTGTTGGGTCTGGAAGGTCTAAAATCTATAGGGCTGCCTAAGAGTCTGGAAACTCTTATGTAGGAAATGAGTCTGTTACCTTGAGGCAGAATTTCTTTTTTCTCTGGAAATGCTCAGGTTTACTTTTGAGGTCATCAATTGATTGGGTTATGCCCACCCAGGTTATTGAGGATAATCTCCTTAAAATTAACTGATTATAAATCTTATATATCCACAATCTTCACAGCAACCCATAATTTAGTGTTAAGTTGAATGAGTGGATACTATTGGCCAGTCAATGGGAGAAGGATGTGGCAATCCACTCCCTGAGGCAATCCTGAAACAGTCAACCATTGAAAACTCTATGAGTGTTGCTATGAGTGGGACAGGACTTGAAGGCACCTAATAACAACAAACAATATAGGCCAGTCAAGTTACCCATCACAAATTCCTAAAATGAAATGCAAAATTAGTAGTTTAAAGAACAGATTAATAAAAAACAGGATATAAGTGTTTTCTACATTTTTATTAGATTGTTTGTTGAAGATGTATGGGAAAAATAAATACATCCTTTTATAAGGAATACACATGTTCAAGCAGAACTTGGAGTGGGATTTAATCCAAGGACCCACAGAAATTGTGATGATCTCTGAGTAGTAGCTGGAGATCAGAAGAGATTGCTCTGATAAAATCTCTCAATTACATTCTGACGAATCACTTACTGATACTACTAAGGTATCTATGTTACTTTTATAGTAGTTTGTTTCTATGTTTGCAGTTCATTGATTTCTTTAGTAATTTTTGTTTGTATTTGTAAATCTGTCCAGTGACACTGTCTTTAACTATGTACAGCAAACTCAAGGAAAATCCTTAAGTAGAAGAAATTCACTATCTCTCTGATTGCATTTTCACTATGCCTTTAATTCCCCACTTAATCATGCTTCTATTATGTTGACTTAGTTCTCAAGGATTTTAGGTCTGGTACCCTAGAAACAAAGCCTGATATAGAGATTCTTATGTGTTTATTGTGGGAATACTCCCAGAAGAGAGTGAAGGAAATAGAATATGGTAAAGGACAATCAATTGGCTATCAGGTTGTCTTGTTAGATCTCAGGGTGAGGTTTGAAGGAAAATGCGCTATATATTTAGTCCATGTATGTGGAACATTGAATTCAGTCTTTGGTGAAATTCTACCTCAGGGGGCTAGATGGGTAGACTACAGCCACCCAGTCAATTTGGCATCCATTTGGCTAAGGGAGATTCTTTGGGCAACAGAGAAAATATGACTTGTTATCACCCAACACTCACAATATTTGGGAAACAGGAACTCCTCACTTTAAGGAGGATTTGGATATGGCACAAAAACCACCACCACTGAACCTTACAGTTCTCTTTCTGTGCTACTTAAATCTACTTGTCATCATATGAGATTCTTATCATCCAGGCACAAATTCTTCAAGAGTCCAACTTGTCAAAATTCCAGAGAAGTTTGCAATTGCTTCAGTTGATCTCAAGATTATAATTAATACTGAGCATGTCATTCTTCCACTAGATTTTGCTTCCTTTTGGATAGCATTTATAACTAGTCTGTTTTATTTTCATGCTAGCTTGAATAAGACATTTTTAAATATGCATGGTGTCTAGCCATACTTGCTTCCAAGGAGCACTCTGGTTGCACTTCTTCTAGGACAGATCTGTTGGTTATTTTGGCAGTCCATAGTATATTCAATATTCGTCTCTAGCACCACAATTCAAAAGCCACATCCTTCTCCCAGTTTTATGATTCTGGGGATTGAACTCAGGGCCTCAGGGCTCACAGAGCAGTACTCAAAAAACTGAGCTCTACTGTAGTCTGTTGATATATTAGTAATATGAAATATTTCATTTGTTTAACATGTAAATATTTAATATAAAATTATTTTCAACAATTGTTTCTTTTTGATTAGATCATATATTTTATGCTGGAAAGCAATGTTTATCTATCTATCTATCATCTATCTATCTATCTATCTATCTATCTATCTATCTATCTCTCTCTCTCTCTCTATTCCTTAGACATTTAAATGAGATTCTCTCTCTCTCTCTCTGGAAAAGCCCAGTGTCCATATCTTGGATGTGTCTTATTATTCTTTTCTTAAGCATCTCTTTTTCTCTCCAAATGCTCATGCTCAAATCTAAAGCATGTACTTTCTCTTATCCCCAATTAGTGAACTCAATAACTTTGTTTTACTCTGAGAAAAAAAAGTGGGTATAATTTTTTTCTGTATTTATTTGCTTTCCAGCAAGTTAATTTTCTATGTTTTATGATGAATAATAACAGATAACTGAAATACTGGGAGAGAGTGTAAGTCCTCACTTAGCATTGATGATGGGTGTGGTATTCTGTTAACTTGGTGATATTTCTAGTTTCCTCTTGAACCATTCACTTTCTTTTCAAATTTACTGTTAGGCTTCTTGAAATATAGTATCAATTTAGATTCCTCACTCTTGTTCATCACAATAATAGGTCTTCAGAAAGGATATTTTAGCTGAAGTCAGTAATTGGTGATCTCTTCCTAATACTTCAATATAGTCTATACTAGATAGAGTGAATACTGAATAAGCCACCATGCATATTGTGGCTATTAGGCATTTGTGGCATGGATACAATTTGTGTACATCATAAGTATCCAAAATATTGGATGCTTCATGGAACTCTCAAATGTGCTTATTCTGATATATGACTACATTATTCCTGTTTCTCACTCCTCTGGAGGCTACCTTGGATCTATATCTACTTTCCTGAAAGTTATTCAATCTGCATTCACATGATATAGTTGAAAGAAAACAGCAAGCTCTGGCACACTAGGTACACAACGGCAATCTGCTTCTCATTATTCCCAGGCAACCCCTTTGGCAACGTGCTGCGATATTGATTAACTGATTCACAATGTGCAGATGCTAAACTGTTCATCAACCTATGCTTCGTGCAATTCAAAGGTAAATTTTTCTCCCTGGTTATCTGCAAAAGAAACTAGTAGTAAATATTGTCCATAAGCAGTGAGCCAAATCGTACCCACAATTGGCAGTTCTAATTGGCTATTGGTCATTTGAATCACCAGGGGGCACTGCATTACATCTTTTCTCTAGATTTTCCATGAGGAATTTTCATGGAAAATAAGCCTGTAAATAAGCATAAATTTAATGTTTGCTTCTCTGGAGAAAACAGATCAAATAATTTCTCCCAGTATTGACCATTCATCCCGATATAACTTGACAGGAATATCAGAGAGTATTATTCTCTTGATCTGAGATGCTCTGGTGGGAATAATATCATATCCTTTCCTGGAGTTTGATCCATTTGTGGCCCTTTTCTACTTGTCATAATCTTTATGGCTTCACTTCATTACCCATTTTAACCTATACCCTTCTTCTCTGGTGGTATAATTAGATTCAATAGAATCGCTTACCCCAAAGAAGGCTGGAACATCACGCATGCCAAGGCCTCTCCATAACACAGTAGAACAAAAAGAATGCTTTTCAAAAGGTACGTGATCCTCTCCTGAAGATCCCAAGACCTTAGGAACACCAGTGGTCCCTATTGTGATTCTTCCACTGGGAGCTGATATAAGTTCCCCATAATATATCTTTTCCTGTTACCTAAATCTCAACATTCTGGGGTTTCCTGGGGCATAGGCCAAGGATAAGGCTACTTGTACTTCATGGTGAACTTGCTGTGGAGACTTTTTCTTCTCTAGGTTCCATTCACAGTTAACATACTTTTGGATCACTGGTATATTGCATGGAGCAGTGTTTTCTGGCATAGAGAATGTTACCTTCATAATCCAATAAAACTTTACTTAAAAAACAGATAGTTTTAGTTCATTGGTCTCAGTTTGCCAACATCTGCGTTTTAGCTCCTTAAGGTGAAACTATTTTCCACCCCCCACTCAGGATCCATTTATGTATTTATTATGGAGTATCCTTGGGATCAGTACCTGTGGATAGAAGCATAAAGAAGCATGACTGGTCAGAGAGAAAAGTCAATCTGTGATAAAAGCCAATGGAATCTTCAGCCTACTTCACAGTGATATCTGGAGCTAATACAGATAGTCGGCATCATCCTACATTGGGTTAAAAGGACAGGCCATTTATAGGCCAGACTGTTGCATAGACCTCCTTGAGAAGTGTGCTATTTTCAGTGAGGCAACTTTTTATACCTGAGACAATTCCTGCAGATTTGGTGGCACATTGACCATAGAAATCAGTGTTTCTTTACATAAATATATGCCCAGGGTTAATAATAGGGTTTGATATGATCCATCTATGAACTATGTTCAGACTTTTATCCTGAGGAAATTCTTCCTAAAATCATTTTCAAGTTATTTATTTTCTCTGAAAGGCCCTTTGCTACATTAGTGATATTAGCAGTTGCCAAGGGAATATGTTATCATATGGTACATCTTTGCTTTGCTTAGGTACCCTCATGCCATTTTATCTTATGAACACTGAAAAACATAGATTTTATTCAGAGAAATTTCATCAACAAACCAAGCAGCATCTTTTACCTTACTTGGGAGAGTCATGAAATTTACACCATAGAATAATTGAGGACAGCTCAATCTTTGATGAGCTCTTTCACTGCGATTGAAGTTAACTATTTATTCGTATGTCTGAGATTTAGCTCAGATGGTAGAATGCTGCTCTGAGCTCTCTCAGGCCCTGGATTGATCCCCAGCACCACAAAAATGGGGAAAGGACCTGGCAGCCTGCTCCTGAAACAATTCTAAAACAATTAGTCTTGAAAACCTTATTTCCACTTAGAGTTTCTCTGAGTCAGACCCACCTCCATAGCACCTAACATTTATTCATATTCATGTGATGAACTATCAGTGAACATCAACCCTGTTGCATATTCTTAAATATTCTATTCATTCTTTCACCATGTCCTGTTTTACTCTTGGTATCTACATTGCTTCTCTGATGTCATCCAAGATCTGATTGGTAATTTTGTTTGTTTTGTGTGTATTTGTTTTGCTTTGTTGTTGTTGTTGTTATTTGAGGCAGAATCTCCTTGTATAGCCCAGGCTGGCCTGAAAGTTGCTATGTAGACTATGCTGGCCTCTAACATGTGTTGATCCTCTGTCTCAGCCTCCCAAGTGCTGGGATTACAGATGAGCACCCCTCCACCCAGCTCTCTAAGTGGTAATTTTAATCTCAGCATTGTCTGATATTCTTCTTCAAGTGGGGGCAATCCTAGCAATATCAGGTAGCAAGCTTGTTATATTCCTTCATAAGTACTATTTAAACCACCCAAATCAAGCTGCTTTTGAATCCAAAACTCCAGCAGTTTCAAGATCAGTATTTAGTTTCTGCCATGAACTCCAAATTACATGTGATCTATTTGCAAGCTCTTTTAAATTTGAGCATTTGTGTTGAAAAGCTAAAGAGATAATGCCTGGGACACATACATTCATAAGTCTTTCAACCATTTCTTTCTCAGGGTATTGCTCAATGGGGAATCTTCCTTTATTCCCTGCTAGTCTTCTGTAAGACTTCATGTTGGTCTAATGAACAGATTGCTTTGTTGTAAGTTATACATACTAGAAAAAAGAGTTAGTGGGAACCAGCACTTAATTTTAACTGTTTCCTTATTTGAAGAAGTGATCACTTGCACCCTCTTAGAGTTATATATTGCTTGATATTTATTACCAAAAAGGCTCAAGCAATACCCAACTTTCCCATTTAGCATCCAATTGAAACATGGTCAGGGGAAGATTTTGGCTATAACTTATTTGATAATGAAAGGGAAGATCTGAATTTATGCAAACTAGTATGTAAGAAAAAACCTTCCTGCCTGCAGCCATCACACTGTGGAGTCAGATCTTGGAAGCTAAGCAGGGTCAAGCCTGGTTAGTACTTGGATGGGAGACCGCCTGGGATCACCAGGTGCTGTAGGCTTGGGAGAAAAATCAATCAGCCATTGAAAACCCTATGAACAGCAGACAAACACTGCTAATAGTGTTTCGCCTGTTGTACACAGGGTGACCGTAAGTTGGATACCGACTCAGTGGCAGACTGTTTCAGGATTACCTTGGGAGTGGATTGCCAGGTCCTTCTCCCATTTTTGGGGTGCTGGGAATTGAACTCAGGACCTCAGAGACTGCAGCACAGTGCTCTCCCAACTGAGCTAAATCCCAGCCTGGAATTCTCTATGCAGTTAACTAATTCCCATAGGGATAGGTCTATTTCTTCCAAAGTCAATTGGTAAAATTGGTCCCTAGAATCTTCTGAAAGGCTTTTGCCACTTCTTATCAAAAAAGTATAGGCAAACATCTTTGCCTCAAATTCTCATCAAAGTTTTCTTTTCCTTCTTTTCTTAACAAAAACTTTCTTGGTTTGGAAGGTAACCTTGTTGCTACTACTAATCTGTACTATAAATACTGAATTTTCAAAGCAGACTTAAATGAATCAAAAGTCTTTCTCAACACAAAAAAAGTCTAATACTTAACAAGTTACACAAGCATGATGCAATCACCATATGTTGATAGTTGTTGTTGTTGTTAGGTGCCGTTGAGTCGGTATCCAACTCATAGCGACCCTCATAGGGTTTTCAATGGCTGACTGTTTCGGGATTGCCTTGGGAGTGGACTGCCAGGCCCTTCTCCCATTTTTGCGGTGCTGGGAATTGAACTTGGGACCTCAGAGACTGCAGCGCAGTGCTCTACCCACTGAGCTAAATCCTAGCCCTATGTTGATAGTAAATTACAGAAATGCTGTTCTTTAGTCTTCCAAGGGTATTGCTCTGTTCTACATCAACATACTTCCCTTTAATAGCCTTGAAAATGCATATCTAGACAAAATTTGTCTTTCCTAAACCCTTGGACTAGCAGCTGCCCTCTAACTCTCCTCACTGTGTCCACAGAATTGTTCTATTTCATGGGGGCTGACTACTTTCCCACTAAGTGGTAGATATAACTTCTCAAGTAGAGGCAACTCTTTCACTTAGCATTATTATAGGGTCAGCATCTATTTCGTTTCCTCCTTTTTCATTTGTTAGTTCTTTTGTATTCCTGATTCCTGACTTTGTATCTTGTTTGTCAGGATTCATGGCACAGAGCAAAAATCACTCAATGTTTTTAAGTAGTGGGGAATTCAATACTGGGATTAAGGTCCTTAACAAAATTGTGTTGAAGAAGTTAGAGGTCAAGAAATGCTACCTCCACCAAGTAATCAGGAAAGGGCTGCTATGATAGTTCCAAGGCTATAGCTGTTGCTCATCCAGTTTATTATTTTTGTTCAGGCAATAGGCTGGCTCTAGGACATGAGGCAACTATTATGTCTTGCTTATCAGCCTTCTCCACTAAAATGACAAAGATAGGCCCCCCCATCCCCTCCATTTTGTCAAGCATGAATGAGGACTTCCCCATTGTAGAAGCTAATATCATCCAGATAATTGCTTTCTAAAGCATCTGGGAAATGTAGTTTTAGCTGTGTTGCCCCTATGATACGGGGGATATAGGCATAAAATAAGAGCCCAACATTCCATTGGGCTCCATATGACCATACCTAATACAAATTTGAGGGCCAC
>VMDO01033625.1:0-17767 GCA_007922755.1 Pedetes capensis
TTTTTTGTGGTACTTGAGTGTTGCACTTAGGGCCTAGGACATACTTTGCAAATTCTCTGCCACTGGGATGTACCTCCCAGGCCTTTAAAAAAAATTTTTTTTTTAATCTTGAGTCAGGGTCTCAATAAGTTACACAGACTGCCTCTGGCCTCAAACTCATGATCCTCCTGCCTCCATATCCCAAGTCGCTGGAATTATAGGCATGAGCCACTGTGCCTGGCTACCAGGAGGATTTAACAACACTAAATGTTTTTACACCTAATAACAAAGCTTCAAAATGCAAGCTACAAACTTCATATAGCTTTTCTCCCCAAATCTCAAGTTTCTTTTTGGTATCTGTATCCATGTTGCTAAATATAAATAAACCTAGTTTATAACTATCAGATAATGAAAAAAATCTTAGAATTTGCAAGGAGAAATAGACTAACCCACAATTATAGCCAGAGATTTCAATATCACACTATTACACACTAAATATTTTGTCTCCCCAAAACTCATATTTTGAAACCCTTGCCCCTAGCATGAAGGCATTATAAGGTTGGGCCTTTGGATGGTAATTATATCATAAAAGTGCAGCCCTCGTGAATGGAATTGTTTTGTTTAAAAGACACTCAGTCATTGACATTTTGTTATAGCAGCTTAAGCTAAGACATGTGATCTCAAATATGGAAAATGAATAGTAAGTCAGTAAAGGTATGCAAGACTTGAATAGTACCACTGTCAACCATCAAGATCTATTTGCCATTTATAAACACCATACCCCAAAAGAGCCTAATACACATTCTTCTCAAGGTCACATGAAACATTCACCAAGGTAGAATAAATTCTAGGATACAAAACAGGTCTTTATAAGTTTAAAGTATTCAAGTCAGGTGAACTGTATTCTTTGACCTCAGTGGAATTAAATTATTGTTGTTAGGTGCCTTCGAGTTGGTTCAGACCCTCATAGGATTTTCAATGGCTGATTGGGGATTGCTTTGAGAGTGGATTGCCACATCCTTCTCCTGGTTTTGCAGTGCTGGGTATGGAGCCCAGGACCTCAGAAAGGCAAAGTAGCACTCTACTAACTGAGCTAAACCCCAGCCTGGAATTAAATTAGAATAGCACAAATTACTTTAAAAAGAATACCCAACTATCTGCAAACTAAATATGATACTTCTAAGAAAATCTGTTGGGCTGGGATTTAGCTCAGTTGGTAGAGCGCTGTGCTGCAGTCTCTGAGGTCTCGATTTCAATTCCCAGCACCGCAGAAATAGGAGAAGGGCCTGGCAATCCACTCCCATGGCAATCCTGAAACAGTCAGCCATTGAAAACCCTATGAGGGTCACTATGAGTCGGATACTGACTGGACAGCACCTAACAACAACAACAACAAAAATCTATTGGCTAAAGTAGAAACCAAATGGAATTTGAAAAGTATCAGAATAAGATGAAAATTAAATAAAATATAGAATTTAAGAAATGCAGTTAAATTAGTATTTGAAGGAGAAATTGAAAGCACTATAATATCGACCCCCATGTGTCTATCAGCTTGTCTTGCTCTGGGGTCTTGCGTGGTGATTTGATGTTGAAAGCTATGCCACCAGTATTTCAGACACCAGCAGAGCCACCCATATTGGACAGGTTTCAGCTGAGCTTTCAGACTAAGACTGTCTAGGAAGAAGGACCCTTTGTCTTCAATGTGACATCTTTTCAGCATTGCATGTTTATTTCCTTGTGGTACCAGGGATCAAACTCAGAGACTTGTGAATGCTAGGAAAGAGCTCTACCACTGAGCTACATACACAACCCTGAAACAATTAGCCATTTAAAATCCTATGAATAGCAGTAAGCAGAGTCAAATAGTGCAGGAAAAAGATCTCCCCAAGCTAGAAAACATTTAAGAAATGGCTGGGGGAAAGTTGGTTCCTCAGTGTAGAATCAGCCTTAGTGACAGGAATGGAGTAAAGCCTCAGGGGCCTCCTTTTGCTGTGTGGCATGACTCAAAATGAAAAGAAATATAGTGACTGCAACAATGGGCTCAAACACAAAAAGATTATGTTGATGGTAGAGTGATAGGTAGTGTTTTGTCTGTTCTACATAGGGTCACTATAAGTCTGATCTGACTTGATGATACCTAACTAAAAAATAATATCAGTATAAAAAAAGGAAAGTTTCAAATCAATGACTTCAGCTTCTACCTAAAGAAAGAAGAAAAAGGAGAGTAAACAAAGCCGAAAATAAACTGGTAAAAGGAAATAAATATCAGAATTGGAAGTTTATAAACTGTTTTCTAGTTTTAAGTAATCATTTACGTCAATGATCAAATGCTGGTTCTTGTTGTCGTTAAGTCTTGTTGAATAAGTATCCAAATCACAGTGATCCTATGCACAACAGGCGAAACATTATTGTTAGTACTTCTCTGCTATTCATAGGGTTTTCAATGGCGGATTGATTTCTGGGAATGGGTTGACAAGTCTTCTCCCAAGCCTACAGTACCTGGTGTTCCCAGGCGGTCTCCCAACCAAGTACTAACCAGGCCAGACCCTGCTTAACTTCTGAGATCTAATGGGATTGGATGCCACCATGCTATGGCTGCTGGTTCTTTTAGAAGATCAGTGAAATTGATAAACCTCCAGGAATATTGTTTGGAGTACTTTATAAAAAGAAGTGAAAGTGGCTAGGTGCTTTGGCACATGCCTATAATCCTATCCATTCAGGAGCATGAAGCAAGAGGATCATAAATTCAAGGCCAGAGGCAGGCCACGTAACTAAATAAGGCTGTCCCAATAAACAAACAAACAAACAAACAAACAAAAAGTAGCTGGGATTCATGCTTATTCGTAGAGCTGCTAAAGCACTTGCCTTGTGTTCGCAAACCCTGGATTCAACACCTAGTACTGTTAAAAAAAAAAAAAGGAGTTGAAACTATAGCATTAACATTAATGATTAGTAAAAATATATTTAATTCTATATGATATCCTCTAAACCATTGTTTGTCGTTAGGTGCTGTCACGTCAGATCTAAGTCAGATCTGACTCATGGTAACCCTAAGTAGAGCAGAATGGAATACAACTTAACACTGTGACATGCACATTATCCTTTTACATTTGAGCCCATTGTTGCAGCCACTGGGTTTCTTCTCATTTTGAGTAGTGTCACAGAGCAAATGGAGGCCCCAGGGCTTTACTCCATTCCTACCATTAAAGTCAAATCTACTTTGAGGAGGCAACTCTTCCCTAATCATTTCTTCAGTGTCTTCCAGCCTGAGAGTGCTCATTTTCCAGCACTATATTTGACAGTGCTTCTCTGTTGTTCATAGGGTTTTCAATGGCTAATTATTTTGGGAGTGAGCTCCCAAGTCCTTCTCCCTAGTCTGTCTTCGTCTGGAAGCTCAGCTGAAACCTGCCCAACATGGGTGGCTCTGCTGATATCTGAAATACTAGTAGCATAGTTTTCAGTGTCTCAGCACCACACAAGGCCCCATAGCACGACAAGCTAACATAGAGGTAACGTTTAGTGGACTCATTTTTAAAAAAATATCTGATGTGTGAGTTCAGAACTTTGCTTTTTATATGGAAACCATTGAGTGTACTTCTAAGATGTCCTTCTTAGGAAACAGCTGTGAAGTTCCCATTTACTGCCAACCTTCAAGTGTGCCAACTTGTGCACGGTAGGGGCATCTGCCTATCCAATAGGGGATTTCTCTTGCTGGAAACATGGTTCAGGAACTCCCAATTTCTCTGGCCAAGACTTCCTCAAAATAAAACCACCATCTGATTCTTTTGCTGCCTTCTCGCTCATCTTTCACAAGCACCAGATCTGCATTGCATTCTTAATGCTCTCCATGCCAACTCTGCTTCTCTCTACTTGTATGCTTCAGAGGTGTTTTCTTCAATTAAGCCCTTGCTTTTCTAGCCCTGTCTTGTCATTTTCGTCTTGTAGGATCCAAACTGACACAATCTAAGAATTGTTAAAGTAGAAATAGTCTTTAACTGAGGAAACTCAATATGGTATGCCATGCAAAATAAAAATGAATACCAACAAAGTTATTATAAACATATTTTTATAAAGTCATGTACTTACGCTTATCATTATTATTACCAATAATAATAAAATGTTGTTGTTAGGTGCCATCGAGTCAGGTCCAACTCATAGCAGCTCTATGTACAACAGAACAAAACACTCCCCGAAACTTTGCCAGGCACATGATCATTTTTATGCTTAAGCCAATTGCTTTAGCCACTGTGTCAATACATCTAGTTCAGGGTTTTCCTCTTCCTAGTTGACACACCAGTCTCCCAAACATGATGTCCTTCTCCATGGATCGGTCCCTCCTGACTACATGTGCAAACTATGTAAGATGCAGTCTAGCCATCCTTGCTTCCCAGGAGCACTCGGGTTGCACCTTTTCTAAGACAGATCTGTTGGTTCTTTTAGCAATCCATGGTATATTCAATATTGGTCTCCAGCACCATAATTCAAAAGCATCAATTCTTCTCCTGTCTCCTTTATTCAATGTCCAGCTTTCACAAGCATAAATAATATAATAATACATAATAATGAATGTTATTACTTAATATACACCATGTCCCATGCACTATTCTTGGTAATATATTATCTTTTAGCTTTCCATTAGGACCCTATATGGTAAACACCATAATGCTACCTCTTTTACATACAGTATAATGAAACAGGCTTAGGGAAGTTACATAACTTGCCAGGCATGATGGCATATTGTGTAATCTCAGCACTCAGGAGGCTGAGCTGGAGAATTGGGAGTTCAAGGCCAGCCTAGGCTACTTAGTGAGACTCTGTCTCAAAACAAACAAAAAACAAAACAAAACCAAAAAAGAGAGAGAAATGAAACTTTTCCATGTTTGTACCATAGTAAATGGTTAAATTAGGTTACAAACCCAGGTAATCAGCCACTGGAGGCCACATTTTTCATTCTTACATCACTCTCAGTTGGCTTTTTCAATTCAATGGCACCCACAAATTTCAGATACTTTGGTCAGTCTTCATAAATCATCATTTCCCAGACTGACTCTTAATCCCAGGTGTGTGCTGGCTGAGTTCCAGGGCTATATTCAAAAAACATGTGTCTGTACTGCCAGTAGCCTTCTAAACTGAGAGAACCTGATGATTCTATAAGATGAAGAATATTACCCTCTGGGTGTCGAGGGTGTCTGGGTGTTGGAAAACATGGCTCCCTGAAGCAGATGGTCAGTCCCTTAGGGATCCAGTATAAAGGAAAAAGAAAGAATTTAAAATACCTTTCTATATAAAAAGAAAGATGATTAGAATAACTTTTGTACTATTACCTGAATTACAAAAGTTCACAATGTGCAATTACTTTTAAAAGTACCAACTGATTTTGCTAAGTTTAGATTAACTTTTTGATAATTCCCTGAAGGAAGTGATTAACACTTTGTAGAATTCTGACACTCATGTTCATTGAAAAAGGTGGTTTGTGGGAGCCATACATTTGTTGGGATCAGAATAAGAAGGTGATATTCACGCTGAAATGTTTAGTAAGATGGGACCATATAATATTTGCTTTATACATACAAATGTAAGAGTGTTTAGTAGAAGCTGAATAGAATGTACCAGAATAAAATTATTGCGGTGTTGATGTATTCAGATAATACCCAGTGCTCCTTTCTGACTTATGCAAAGTTTAAAGCAATCTTATTCTTAAGAGATAACTGGTAAAAAGAAACCTCTAAAATTTTCACCGAATTGACTTTTGAGTTCTTTGCAAACTCATGTAGAATTACAAATGGGTTATGAAAGTTGCGAAGCTATAAGACATCAGTTTAAATTCATAACAAGGATGGCCAATCTTTTCAGATAAAATTAGAATGAGAAATATAAAACCTACAGATCTTTAACCAAATCAGACCTTCATTAAATTTTAAAAAGTTTCATTGAATATTTTTAGTCATATGTCTCTCCACATTTTGGAGTCTATTTGAAAGCAGGAACAAGAAATAAATAAGCTCATTGTGAGAGGGCTAAGTCTACTTTTACTGTTACAAATGCTTGAGAAGTTCAATAAATTTTAAATAATAGTTATAATCCAGGAAAGCCAGGTCTCAAAGAAGTTCTTGATGAACAGAAATCAAGAAATATGAACCAATCAAAGTAAAATCAGAAATCTTCTGAGCTTTTGTTCACTTATACATAAGTAGATATGCTGAATGTCATTCACTGTTATCATAATTTATAACAAACTGCACAACTGTGTCATTAATAAGCAGGTTGCTTCCAGTTAGACTTTGATTACTTTGTTCCCACACTGGAAATAATTTGAGAACTGTTAACTTGGAAAAACTGAGTACAAAAATGGAATTATATAGTATTATTTTACTACTTTTGAGTTTTGCTGCTCCTAAACACAGAGGCACCAATTAGTTGGCATAAAAACTTATTTATCAGTCCACTTTTACATGAGGAAAATCAGGAAACAAGTTTGTATAGACAGTATATACTCATATTTGATAGCAATTTCTGTACCATTCTTGGAATCAGCTTATGAATGATATTACTTTCCTCTTACAAGAGATTTCAGGTAGTCTCTTTTTTGCCATGAGAGGAAATAGCAAGAAGACACTTTCTATAAACCAGAAAATTAGAAGTCACCAGTGCCTTTATCTTGGATTTCTCAGTTTCTAGAACTGTGAGAAGTAAATTTCTTTTATTTATAAACTGTCCAGTTTATGGTATTTTGTTAAAGTATCCTGAAGTAAGACACTACCAATGTGTAAAATTGCACTAAATAAAATTTACATGGGAGATTTTCATGTATTTGTTAACAACTTTTCTTGGCAATACAAAATTTTGCTATTATTAAATTCTCTTGGTAACCAAATGTCAATAGTACCATTAACTTGCAAGATGATTCCCAAAATAATTTAATACACACCAAAATTATTTTCTCATCAATGAGTAAGAATAGGCAACCTGTTTTACTAATGAAGAAACTAAGTCTGATTGACTATAATTTTGTCAATTTAAATGTTGTCCTAACAAATGTTCTAAACAGTTCAAATTCAACAATATAAGAAAAATAAAAGTGCATTAAAGGACAACTGCAAATAAAAGTGCATTAAAGGACAAACTGACTAACCAGAGGAAACCTAATCACAGTATAAGTAAAAAATTAATCCTCTCTGTATAAGTAAAGGCATTAGGTGGCTTGTGAAGCCTCTGAGCACCTACTATGATACCAAAGATACAGCAAGTTCTCAGTAGGCAAGAAGATGACAAAAGGGTTGTAAAACAAATCAACCATAGACCTTATAAGCAATCTTTCCCATGTCTAAACCCAGCCTGTGTCATTTACTAGCAATTTGTGATATCACCTGGACACATCACTTCTCTGACCATCTTTCCTCATTGGGAAAATGGGGATGAGGATAATGATTATCATTTAAAACATGTTTTGAAAATTAAATCAAATACACTAGATTAAGTGGATGAAGTTTAATAAATTGTTCAAACATGTTAGCTGTTCTTTTCATTTCTCAAAGCTAAAGAAAGCATCATGCAAAAAACAGAAGAATCTGTACACAGTGGACAGTTGTAAATCAAATAAATAAATACAACAAAAATGATTTTCATGTATGCAGAAAGGGTAAGTTTTCTCCATCCTCTGAAATTTTCAACCAAACATGTAAGCATCAGAATATTGTCAGGAGCATTACTTTTAATATTAAGAAAAGTAATATTAATATTTCAAGAAAAATATTTCAGTTCATATATCCTCACATCTTTTATAATTAAACTATTCAATCCATAGGTAATTTTGTGTGACTTCATTTTACCATTCATATCATGCCTTAAAGTGAAATCATTCAAATTTTTAAATATGAAAGCACAACTACTTTTCCCATTTAACCCACCATGGTTTATTACCAACAATTATTAACACTTTATTTATTTATTTGTTGATGCTAGGTGCCATGTAGTGAAGTCCGACTCATAGAGACGCCCATAGAGTTTTTACTAACTGATCGTTTTAGGATTGCTTCAGGAATGGATTGCCACTTCCTTCTCCTGTTTTTGTGGTGCTGAGGACCAAACCCAGGTCCTCAGAGGGTGCAGAGCATCACTCTGCTAACTGAGCTAAACTCCAGTCCCAAAGTTAGTCTAATAAGATAGACTTGTTATTGCTGTTGTTAGATGCTGTGGAGTCAGGTCCAACTCATAGCAACCCTATAGGCAACAGATGAAACATTCCCCAACACTACCATGCCTGGCACTGTGTCAGTGCTTCTCTGCTATTGATAGGGTTTTCAATGATTGATTGTTTCAGGATTACTTTGGGAGTGGATTACCATGTCTGTCTCCCATTTTTCAGTGCTGGGGATTGAACCCAGGGCCTTAGAGAATGCAGAGTGGCACTCTACCAACTGAGCTAAATCCTAGAGTATTAATTATACATTTATTTATTTATTTTGTAGTCCCTGAGATTGAACCCAGGACTTTGTGAATTCTAGGCAAGTTCTACACCACTGAGCTATATCCCCAGGCTCACTTTTATTTTTTATTTTTGAGATAGGGTCTCACTAAGTGGTACAAGCTGCCTTTGGCTTTGAAACTTTGCTCATCCTGCCTCAGCCTCCCAAGTAGATGTGATTACTGGCAGATACCACTGTGCCCAGCTTACAGCTTGCTTTATTTTGAAAAAGAGTATACTTCCCTCATCATGTTTGTGTTAAGCCCATTTTCCATTAATGTAATGAAATACCTAAGGCTGGTACTTCAATTAAAAAGTTTACTTAGTTCCCAGTTTTGAAGGATGAAAGTCCAAGATGGGGCAGCTTCATTTAGTTGATATTTGGTGAGGGCCTAATATCAGATGACACCATGGTAGGAGCATGTGTGAGAGGGACTACATGGTGAGACAAGAGGCTAGAAAGAAAAGAGGGGTCAGGCTTGTTCTTTTTATAACAACGGTCTTGCAAGAACTCAGGGAGTTCCACAAAAACTATGTTAATCCCATCCAAAGGCAATGACCTAATGAACCTCTCACTAGACTTCACCTTTTAAAGGTTCCATCACCTCCTACATGGTCACACTGAAGACCAAACCTTCAACACATGGACCCTTGTGGGACACACTCAAGTCATATATAAACCACTTAATGTTTACATATTTACATATAAAGTATCTAATATAGTTTCTAGGTTAGTTTTTCTCCTTGTTTCTCCACTCACACAGGAAATACATGTACATGGTATGAATGGTAAACTGAAGTCAGGATGAGTAACCATCACAGATTATAACAGAAAATTCTTTCCATTAGCCCATTATTTTCTTTTCTTTCATTTAACCAGTGATCCAATTCCATTAACATTGTTTACTTTAGCACTGGGTGCAGTGGCACATGCCTGGAATCCCAGGTACTCCGAAGGAGGAGGCAGGAAGATGGCAAGTTCGAGACCAGAGGCAGTCTGCATAATTTAGTGAGATCCTGTCTCAAAAAGTAAAAAAATGGGCTGAGGGTGCAGCTCAGTGGTACAGCACTTGCAAAGCATGCAAGTGTGAGGACCTGGGTTCAATCTCCACTACCACACACACACACACACACAAAGTGTTTACCTTAAATTGAGGAGTCATTTGGGAAATCTTAGAAGATGAAAGCTAATATAGTAACAACAGTCAATAAATCAATAAATCTTCAAATTGTGATGGTTTAACTGTATGAAATTTGTGATTTATACCAAAACTATACAGACTACAGATATATCCTATGAAATAGAAACACATAATTTTCTCAATGTATAGATGGTGCATTTTGGAAAAATGACAGTTTGGCAAATAGCGTTCTCTTGTAAACTGCCTGAAGTTGATTGAAAAGATGTAGGTAAGTCATGTGACTTAGTGCTTTTGTTCATTATTTGTTTTGTTTTGTTTAAATCACAACTAATCTGTGAACACTCACATTTAAATAGCTTTTGACATTAAATGTACTTTTTTTTTGCATTGTATATGCAGAAAAAAGACAGAGTTACAAAAACTCTTCAACAATTCAAGTCATCTTATTGCCTGGGTCTACATTTTTAAAAATTTATTCCTTTAGTTTTTTATTTTTTGCAGTATTGGGTGGCTACACCCAGGGCCTCATGCTCTATCACTGAACTGCACCTCTAGCCAATGTTCTACTTTTTTATGTTGAGACAGTGTCTAGCTAAGTTAGACAGGGTGCCTCTCACCTCCAACCTTTGATCCTTCTACCCCTGCCTCCCAAATCACTGGGATTACAGGCATATGCCGCTAGGCCTTGCTGAAGCTATATCTATGTTTTATTTTTTTATTTTTTTTATTTTTTTTTTTTTACTGAGGACCCAGGGCCTCGCGCTTGCATGCCCTGCAAGTGGTGGACCACTGAGCTGCACCCCCAGCCCATTTTTCATTTTACTTTTTTTTTTTTTTTTGAGACAGGGTCTTGCTAAGTTACACAAACTGCCTCTGGCCTTGAATTTATGATCCTCCTGCCTCTGCCTCCTGAGCCGCTGGGATTACAGGCATGCACCACTGCGCCCAGCCCAAAGCTACATTTTTAAAGAAGGAACTCAAGTAAATATTTGCCATGCTTTGAGATCTAAAAAGATTGTAAGGCTGAATGAAGAAGATCCCTCCTGAATGTTTGCTTCTTACATCCCTAGCCAGGAAGAGAGTCCTTAAAATTCAACTTTCACTTCCCCAAGTGACAAGCTATGCTGGCTAGAACTCACTTTGAGATAGTCCAGTATGCTAAACCATTCCAAGGTTTATTTTCTAAATCCTCTAATCATTTTACTGCGTTGCCTAAGATGTGCAGCACTATACACTGAGTGAAATGTGATTATCTTACTATTCTTTTCCAAATCCAGATATATAACAATAGGAAGCTAAGTAAAATACAGAGAATTAAAATGGAACTTTGAGGTGATAAGCAATAACCACTCAGTAATGAGTTCTGATTTATCTTTATGGAATATTAGCTTCCCTCCTTATTTTCTAGACAACTTAGCTTCGAAAGGTAAATGCTTTTATTCTATTTCCTTCTAACTTTTTGACTGCCTTCTGACTGTCTATCTTTTGAGGCATCTTTTCTATATAATGAAAGAATGAAATTATGTTTTCTCAACTATTAAATTTTCATTGGCTCTGGAAACTGAAAAAGAATCATATCTGGGAATAGGAACTCCTGAGATTTATTTCCAGTTACATTGCTGGTTGTGACACTTAAGACAACTCATTTACATTCTTTTATACTCTCATTTACAATGTGCTCATCCACTTGCAATCTCTGTCACCAAAGTGCAGGCAGTGAGAGTTTTTCAACTAAAGAAGATAAAAATTGGAAATGAATTATCTCGCCAGCGACAGACATGGGCATGTAGGTACAGAGACTGGCTCAGGTCTGAGTCTGCCAGTCTGCAAGGACTCTGAAACTTTCAGCCATTAAATTGAATCTCCACTCCTTTAGTTGAAACCAAGAATAATACAGCAACAATTAACAATACAGGTTGTTGTTACTGTTAGGTGCCCTCAAGTAGGTGTCCGATTTATAGCAACCCTACCTACAACAGGTGAAATACAATTGTCAGTGCTTCTCTGCTATTTATAGGGTTTTCAACAGAGGATTAATTTTTGAGAGTGGGTTGCCTGGTCCTTCTCCCAAGCCTACAACACCTGGTGTTCCCAGGTGGTCTCCCATCCAAGTACTAACCAGGTCCGACCCTGCTTAGCTTCTGAAATCTGATGGGATTGGATGCCACAGTGTTATGGCTGCAGGCTAACAATGCATGTACTCTTTCCTAAAACCATCAATAAGTATACTGACTCAAACATTAAAATATGCTATAATTTATCCATCCATCATACTGATTTGAGTGGGATTCAAGGGCATCAGGCCTCATGTATCTTTCCCCAGTTATCAGAGAGCACACACATTTTATTCTTTGATAAGTAAATGGTTACCCAGCCAGATGCGCTGAAGATAATAAGAAAATCCACAAATAAAAAGAAACAAAGTTTATCTTTTGCTGCTTACCAAGGAATCTTATATTTGGTGGCCTAATTGTGCTTATAAAAGCCTGCTCATGGACTGTATATGCTTGAGTGCGGGAAGAAAGTAACTCACAAGTAATTCAGACAAGAGGTGCAAAGAGACCTAATTCCTTTCTACCAGATGTACATTACCCTGACCACTTAATAATGGGCATTTTAGCCCTTATCATATGTTAAATACTTTGTTGAGATTATTCCATTTGCTACTCACAAAACCTCTATTAAGCATATAGTGTCATCATCCTCATTTTTCAGAAGAAATTGAATCTAAAACATTAATCCATTAACACCTAGTGTCCTATTTATATGACAGTAATGAATTCACAAATTATTATTTTTTGGAATTGATATCTCAATTGTTATCATTATCTCAATTCCAAAAATAATACCCTAAAAATTCACTGTTGTCCTATGTGTATGACACTGGATATTAATGGGTTATGTAACTTACTCAGTATAAACCATCAGAACCAGGGCAATTTGGCTCTACACCCTATCTTCTTAACCACACCATTATTCCTATGCATTCTTGGCTTTCTTTCCCCATTGCCTTAGCTCCAGGGTTGGCAAACTTTTTTCTATGAAGTGCCAAATAGTAAATACTTTAGGTTTTTAACCACATGCCCTCTGTTGAAACTACTCAACTCTGCTGCTGTGGAGCAAATCAGCCATTGCCAATACTGAAACAAATGACTATGGCGGTATTCCAACTAAACTTTATTTATGAACATTGAAACTTGCATTTTATAGCATTTTCTATAAAGCAAAACATTATTCTTCTTTTGATTTTTTTCCACTGCTTAAAAATATAAAAACTACTTTTAATATGTGGATCTTATAAAAAGAGTGAGTGTGCCAATGTGACCCAAGGACTGTAGTTTGCTGACTCCTGATGTAGCCATTGAAGAAATGGGCTTCAAATTTTCCACTATCCCAAACATGATGCCTTCTCCAGGGATTGGTCCCTCCTGAGAACATGTCCAAAATACTTTAGATGCAGTCTAGCCATCCTTGCTTCCAAGGAACACTCTGGTTGCACTTCTGGGACAGATATGTTTGTTCTTTTGGCAGTCCATGGTATATTTAATATTTGTCTCCAGCACCATAATTCAAAATCATCAATTCTTCTCCTGTCTCTTTTATTCAACATCTAGCTTTCATAATCATATGATTCGACTGAAAATACCATGACATGAGTCAGATGCACCTTCTATTTCAATGTGACATTTTTACTTCTCAGCACTTTAAAAAGGTCTTTTGCAACAGCTATTCCAGTGTACTGTGTCTTTTGATTTCTTGACTGCTGCTTTCGTGGATGTTGATTGTAGAACCAAGTAAAGCAAAATCTTAGATAATTTCAGTCTTTTCTCCATTTATCATAAAGCTGCATACTGACTCAGTTGTAAGGATTATCTTGATGTTGGCATGCAATCCATGGTGAATGCTGTGTTCTTCGATCTTCACCAGTAAATGTTTCAAAGTCTCTTTACTTTTGGCAAGCAGAGTTGTGTCATCTGCTTGACACAGGTTGTTAATTGAATCCTGATGCCACATTCTTCTTCCTAAAGTCCAGCTCCTTGGGTTATTTGCTTAAAAGATATTGAAGAGGTATGGTGAAACTATACAGTCCTGATACACAGCTTTCTTGACTAAATCAGTTACTGTTTCCTTGTTCTGTTCAAATGACTGCCTCCTGGTCCATGTATAGATTCCTCATGAGTATAATTAAGTGCTCTGATGTTCATATTCTTCACAGTGTTATCCACAATATGTTATGATCTGCACAGTCAAATGCCTTTTCACAGTCAATAAAACAGACATCTTTCTTGTATTCTTTGCTTTTGGCTAATATCCATCTAACATCTGCAATGATGTCCCCAGTTCCAAGCCCCCTTCTGAATCTGGCTTGATTTTCTGTCAGTTCCCTGCCTGTATACTGCTGCAGTCACTTTAGAAAGATCTTTAGCAAAATTTAACATGCATGTGATATTCATGATATTGTCCCATAATTTCCACACTTGACTAGATCCTCTTTCTTGGAAATAGGTACAAATATGGAACTCTTCCAGTCAGTTGGCCAGATAGCTGTTTTCCAAATTCTTTCACATAAGCATGTGAGCACCTCCAGTGCTGCATCTGTTTGTTGAGACATCTCTATTGGTATTCCATCAATTCCTGGAGCCTTGTGTTTCACTAATTCCTTCAAGGCAGCTTCCACTTCACCCTTCAGTACCATTGGTTCCTGATCATAAGCAACCTCTTGAAATGGTTGGTCATCCACCAATTCTTTTTAGTATAATGGCTCTGTATATTCTTTCCATCTTCTCTTGATGTTTCCTGCATCATTTAATATTTTCCCTGTAGACCCCTTCACTATTGTCACTAGAGTCTTGAAATTTTTCTTCAATTCCTTAAGCTTAAGAAAAACTGGGTGTATTCTTCCCTCTTAGTTTTCTGTCTCCAGCTCTTTGCACATCTCATTGTAATATGTGATTTTGTCTTTTTTTTTTTTTTTTTTTTTTTTTTTTTTTTTCAGTACTGAGTGTTGGACCAAGGGCCTCACACTAGCAAGCTCTGCAAGTGCTAGACCACTGAGCTGTACCCCCAGCCCATCTTTTACTTTTTGAGACAGGGTCTCCCTAAGTTACGCAGACTGCCTCTGGTCTCAAACTTGCGATCCTCCTGCCTCTGTATCCCAAGCCGCTGGGATTACAGGTGTGTGCCACCATGCCCAGCAGTCTGTGATTTTGTCTTTTTGAGCTGCCCCTTGAAATCTTCTGTTTAGTTTTTTAACTTCATCATATCTTCCTTTTACTTTAGCTGCTACACATTCAAGGGCAAGCTTCAGAGTCTCTTCTGAAATGTAATTTGATTTTTTCTCTTTTTCTTATCTTTTTAATAACCTTTTGATTTCCTCATGAATGATGTCTTTGATGTCATGTCACAGTTCAAGTGGTCTTTGATCATTAAGTGCCTAACGCATCAAGGTGGTCTTAAGGTGGTCTCTGGACTCAGGTGCAATATACTCAAGGTCATAACTTGGCTCTAGTACACTTGTTCTAATTTTCTTCAGTTTCAGTTTGAACCTGCATATGAGCAGTTGATGTCCTGTTCTACAATCAGTAACTGGTCTTATTCTGACTTTTGATATTGAGCTTTTCTATTGTGTCTTTCCATAAATATAGTCAATTTGATTCCTGTATGTTCCATCTGGTGGATTCCATGTGTATACTTGCCATTTATGTTGGTAAAAAAAATGTACTTGTGATGAGAAGATCATTAGTCTAACTGAACTCTGTCATGCAATCTCCAGCATTGTTTCTGTCACCAACACCATATTTTCCAATTTCTAAGCCTTCTTCTTTGTTTCTGATGTTTACTTTCCAGTCACCAGTAATTATCAGTGCATCTTAATTGCAAGTTCAATGTATTTCAGATTGCAGAAGCTGGTAAAAATCTTCCCTATGTTCATTTGTGGCCTTAGTGGTAGGTGTGTGGATTTGAATAATTTTCATATTAACTGGGCTTCTTTGTAAATGTATGGATATTATTCTATCACTAATAGCATTGTCTTTCATCACAGATGTTGAAATGTCTCCTTTGATGATGAATGCAACCCCATTTCTCTTTTAGTTTTCATTCCCAGCCTAGTAGGCCATATGATTATCTGATTCAAAGTCACTCATGTCAGTCCATTTTAGCTCACTGATGCCTAGAATGTTGATGTTTATGTGCTCCATTTCCCTTATGACCATTCAGCTCAAAATGAGAAAGAACAACTAGAAATATCCCTTAATAGTTGGAATGTGGAATGGGTGTAGTATGAATCTAGGAAAAGTAGAAGTTGTCAAAAAGGAGATTAATATATCTAGAGAGAAAGAGAGAGAGGCATGAAATCAGAAGGAGGACTATTTGGGGGGGGGGTCAGGGACCATCATGAGCAGGGAGGGAAGACAAGAGAGAGGAAGAAGAAGAAGATGAAGAAGGAGGAGGAGGAGGAGGAGAAGAAGGAGAATAAGGGAGAAGGGAAAAGGGAGAAGGAGAAGGAGGAGTTGGAGAAGGAAGAGGAGGAGGACGACGATGATGACGATGACGATGACCAAATGAACACAAAAAGATTTTCCAGATTGCAAAAGACAAAGACAATCTGGAGGAATTTTAGGGGTGTTACCAGGGTTCTTTGCCTTGAGGAGTATTTGGATATCTATGATTTTCTATGTAACAATCATCTCCAAAACCCAGTGTATTTGATGGTCCTTTGGGGTGTGAGAAAAAGATGAATTTGTTTATAATTTATAGAATGTCTTTGGCATACTTAATTCTACAAAAAATAAGCCATTAAGTAATAGAATCTCTTCTATATAGATATGGCAAATGACCCAGAAACTATTTTGTATTATGCACAGGTTCCTTGATTATCATGTGATGAAGTGCTTAAAGGAGTTGCAGAACTTAAACATGCATTAGGCATGTTTCTTTTACTGAAAGGTAAATGTTACAAGTGTGACCTTTATTCTGAAGACAAAGACTGTCAATAATGTGTTACCTAGAATGTACTTTAAAAAGAATGAATACACCATCTACCTTCAAAGGAAAAGTGATATTTTAACAGAAATGGAGAGGACATCTCATTTTCCAAAGAAATTCACATTGTGGAGAGATCATCTTAAAAAAGGAATGTTCAGAGATATTTCCAATATTATGTGATTTTATTGCTGAAAATATGTGTGCCACCTATAAAAACAAATAGACCTTATATATTTACACCTTTAAATTTTTGAAAATACAATAGAGAAAAATGACAAAGGACATAAACTATTCACAGGAAAGAAAGACAAATTGTCCTTAAATGTGTGGGAAAATTCTCATTGTCACACCTATGGTATTAAAGTTAAAACTACACTGAAAAAGCATTCCTCATATACATTGTCAATCAATCCTGTTGGCTTAGAGTGGAGAAATGGTCATTCTTAAATTGTTGGTGAAGGAGCCATGCGTGGTGGCACATGCCTATAATCCCAGTGGCTTGGGAGCAGGAGGCAGGAGGATCACAAGTTGGAGACCAGAGGCAGTCTGCATAACTTAGCGAGACCCTGTCTCAAAAAGTAAAAAAATGGGCTGGGGGTGCAGCTCAGTGGTCCAGCACTTGCAGAGCATGCAGGTGCAAGGCCCTGGGTTCTATCCCCAGAATCGCAAAAAAAAAAAAATTTGCTAGTGAAGGTATAAATGTTATAACCTGCATGGAGGGGCATTTGGTAATATCTAACAAAATCATGTGGTTTTATGTTTTGATCCAGCAATTTAACTTCTAGAATCTACTTTGAAGTGAAACTCCAACAGCATGAAATTTATAAACTAAGTTATTAATTGCAGCATCTGTAATTATAAAATATTGGAAATAACCTAGATATCCATTCATAAAAGATTGCTTGTATAAAGTATGCATCAGTCACATAGTGAAGTACATGCAAAATTAAAACAGGAAGATTTGATGATTTGCTTATCATTGCAAAAATAAATTCAGGAAGGACAGAAAGCCTAACTAGAAATTTATAAACTAATAACAATGGGGAGACATAGAGGAGATAGAGATAAAAAGGAGTCTTCTCTGACTTGATCATTTTTGTTTCATATGGACTTTCAAACTATGCAAATGCTTTATTTAACAATAAAATTAAATCAAAGAGTATAAAACATAAGCCTTTAAATAAATAAAAACATG
>VMDO01033626.1:0-17752 GCA_007922755.1 Pedetes capensis
CTGTACATAGGGTCGCTATGAGTTGAACTCGACTCGACGGCACCTAACAACAACAACAACAACAATAAACACGACAGAGCCTAATCTCCAACCCTAACTTAACAACATTAGGTATAAATTAAAATGGTAACTTACGTGTAAGTTTAACACGGTCTCTCTTTCCAAAAACAGAGATGACTTGCTCATTTTCATTTCCTCGCAAACGCTACCCTTTGTTCCCATTGGAAATGTTAAACCCTGACAGAGGGGCTCCAACCTGGAAAGAAGAAAATACAGAAGTAGGCAAAAGAACTCACTAAAATCACTAAATACTTTTAAAAATATGGTTACCAGCCTCCATACTTTTTATAATTAGGAAGTCACATCAAATCTACTCAACCGAGCATAACACAGGAGCTCAACAGACAGCTTACTGGAATGAAAGATCTCTGCTCTCAAATTTCCTGTTACTCAAGAAAAAGGCACTGAATGGGCACATGCTTTGTGCGGGAGAACCAGAACTCTTGTGCGAAATGAGTCGACTTCCTAGTATAGAAATTAAAGAGTCGAGCCAGGCGCGGTGGCGCACATCTATAATCCCAGCGGATCGGGAGGCCGAGGCAGGAGGATCACAGATTCGAGGCCAGAGGCAGTCTGCGTCACTTAGTGAGACCTTGTCTCAAAAAGTAAAAAAAAAAAAAAAATAATAATAATAATAATTGGACTGGGGCTGCTGCTCAGTGGTCTAGCACTTGCAGAGCATGCAAAGGCGAGGCCCTGGGTTCAGCCCCCAGTACAGCAAAAGAAGAAGGAGGAGGAGAAGGAGAAGGAGAAGGAGAAGGAGGAGGAGAAGGAGAAGGAGAAGGAAGAAGAAGAGGATTGCAGAGGCACCAACACAGAACTACGAGCGCACGGAGCTCGGCACGATCGTGCGAAGAAGAGATAAGACGCGATGATCTTGTAAAAATCAAGGAGTTAAAACGGACATGTTCAAAGCGTGACGGAGGGCCCACACCGCCTCCGAAACTCACCCAGGCCGAACTCAATGCACGCGCGTCTCCCGACCGCGCCCCCGACGGCCGGGAAAGGGGCGTCCGGCTGCGGCTCAGAGCGCCCGGAAAAGACAGGAGGCGCCGGAGGGCCCTTCCCGCCCGCAGTCGGCCTGCGCGCCGGCCGGAGGAACGGAAGTGCACGACCCCGGCCTGAGGAAAGGAAGTGCCCGACCCCGATCGGAGGAACGGAAGTGCCGGCCCCGGCCGGAAAAGAGGAAGTGCCCGACCCCGGCCAGAGGAACGGAAGTGCCCGACTCCGGGCGGCCGCCGGCCGGAGGAAAGGAAGTGCCGACCCCGGCCGGAGGAGAGGAAGTGCCCAACCCCGCGCGGCCGCCGGCCGGAAGGAAGGACGTACCTGACCCCGGCGGGCCGCCCGCCGCGCAGCTGCCCGTCGGCGCCCCGGCCCCGGCCCCGGCCCCGCGGCTTACACCGCCGCGCAGGCCGCTCCCTCAGGCGCCCGCCCGGCCACCGCCTTCGTCGCCGCCCCGCGGGGCGTGCGTGCATCCGGGGCTGCTGCCGCGCGCGCTGCCGCCCCCATGGGAGCGCCCAGAAGACCGGACTGCGGACGACCTCTGGCCCCGCAGCCGCCGGCACCGACGGCCGGCGCCGAGGACAGCCGGGCGCGGTCGGGTGACGCAAAAGGCCGCGCGCGCACGCGCAGTGCGGCGCGTCGCAGGCCCCGCCCACCTGCCGGGTTCTGTTGGGTTTTTTCCCCTAGGCCCTGACTATCAAGCAGCGTGCGGTGTCCTGTTGTAGATGGGAGGAGGGTGGGAGGCGTTATTTTTTGAGGTGGCCTGTGCTCGCCAGGTGGTCAGAATATAAATCTTATGCGGCGCTTGTTTAGAATGCGAATTCTGGCCCCGTGCGGGGGCCCCCGCCTGTCATCCCAGCCACTTGGGAGGCCGAGATGGGAGGAACGCGAGTTCGAGGCCAGAGGCAGTTCGAGGCCCAGGCGGCCGGTGCAATTGACCGAGACACTGACTCAAGACTTAAAATAATTAAACATGGGCTGGAGGTGCAGCTCGGTGGTAGAGTGCCTACAAACTGTGCGCCCGGCCCTGGGTACAACCCCCTAGGGCTGTGAAAAAATAAAATACGACGTTTTCCAGCCATTGTCCCACACTTATAATCCCAGCTTCCCGGGAGGCTGAGGCAGGAGGATGGCAGGTTGGAGGCCAGAGGCAGCTTGTGCCATTTAGCAAGATTCTGTCTCAAAATAAAAAAATTAAAAAAAATTAAAAAGGGGCTTAGGGGGTGCTCAGTGGTAGAGCACTTGCAAAGTGTGCGCAAGGCCCTGGGGTCCACTCCCCAGTACTGGAATAAATAAACAGACGTGAAATCCTTGGAGAGCTAAGCATGAGCGGATGCATTGGAAGCGGGGTCCCGAGGGATGGCCTAGGAGAATGGGTGTTGGGGGTGGGCAAGCGTCGGGCCAGGGCAAGGCCAAGATGCTCAGGAAGAAGGCGGGACCAGGAAACCCGGTGGACTCGATCCTGGAATAGATGAACGTCTGTGATTAGGTAAGGTTAGTAGTTTGGTAGTTTGTGGAAACGTTTGTGATTTGGTAAAAGCCTTTCTCGCGGCACTTGGAGCAAAGATTGACTTTTCACGAGGTCCACAGGAAACCAACTGGTAGGATCTCCCGCCTCGGCTCCTTCGGAGTGGAGAAATTCTCTGGGACCCAGCATCACGGTTTCCTCCAAGAAAGACAGAGAAGCTCATTCTTCAGTGGGGTAGAACAACAGCAAGATGCTGAAAATCAGTGATTCCTTGGTGACGTGTAAAGATCTCTTGGATATATTGTTCCAGGTTGTGATTAAACACAAAAATACTTATTTGGTGTGAGAATCTCCATAAAATGAGTTATCTGCTTGCTGGAACAGAAAGCGGCACATAAGAGTATCCCCACTTCAGATCCTCATCCTGGACACAGCCCCTGTGGCTTTGGGTATGGCTCAGTACACAGCTTCTAATATGCTGTGACCTTGGCAGCCAGATCCTGTGCATCTTGAGACTGGCTCAGAGGACCAGTTTTGATTTGTTCTTTGGTCTCAGCCAAATTCTAGCCATAAGACATGATCAGAAAATGAATTACACTGATTACTGAAAAATGATCAGCGGTTGGTGTTAGATGAGGTGGTGCTTGAATGAAGACGCCTCTGGTCCTCCACCCACCTCCATGCCCACATGTTTTGCAGCAACTTTGCAGCTCCACTCCATCTACTCAGTCTACGCTGACCTTGGGACTGGCCTTGACTAAGGAAATGAGGCAGTTCTCAGCCTACACCGTGATAAGAAGGCTAGACTACTGGCCTGCGGGAGGAGGGGCCCACATGGAGCAAGGTCAGTAGCAAAGCTGCCCTGGCCTACTGGCTGACTCATAATTGAGACCCTAAAGGGACTAGGCCACATTGATACAAGTCAGCCATAGGCATATGATAAAGAATGAATGATTGTCATCTTAAGCTACTTGTGTTGGGGTGGATTTGTTGTTGTTACGTGCCATTGTGTCAGGTCAGACTCACAGTGACCCTATGTACAACAGAATGAAACACTCCCCAACTCTCTGCCAGGCACACAATCTTTTTTATGTTTAAGCCCATTGTTGCAGCCACTGTGTCGAAACTGACTCATAAAAATGCCAACAGACACCTCTAAGAGGTTGATGATTGTAATGAAAATAGTAGTTGGCTTATATGAACAAAAAGACTTAGAATCAGCATTTTAATTCAACGGAAGGAAGGTATTTACTTGTAGCTCTTTTTGGCCAGTGTCCTAATCCAGCCCTGCCCCAGCTACTCTGCTTGCATTGTTGTAGCCAACTCATAGCGAGTCTACATACAACAGGTGAAACACTGTTGTCAGTACTTCTCTACTATTCATAGGGTTTTCAATGGCTGATTGATTCTTGGGAGTGGGTTGCCAGGTCCATCTCCCAAGCCTACAGCATCTAGTGTTCCCAGGAGGTCTTCCATCCAAGGACTAACCAGGCCCGACCCTGCTTAGCTTCCAAGATCTGATGGAATCAGATGCCACAGGGCTATGGCTGCAGGCGTCACATTTCATCGTGCATTGCATATGTGTGTATTTGTGTAGCCTTTCTAATACAATGCAGGTTCCTTACATGCCCAAGACACTTCTCCAGAGCATGAAGTTACAGGCCTTGTATACTGTGAGTGTTCAAGCAGTGATCGTGCGATACTTTTAAAGTTTTAAAACTCTTACTGTGCTTCTCATACACTGCTGATGGAATTGTAAAACAGCACAACTTCCTTGGAAAACAGGTTGACCGTTTCTTAAGAAGTTAAACATACTCCAGCCACTGGACCCAGCAGATCTACGCCTAGGTGTTTATCAGAGAGAAACGAACACATATCCATGAGAAAACCTGAAAAGGAACATTCCACCGCAGCTTTGTTAGTAATAGCAAATAATAATAATAATAATAAGCTGGAAACAATTCAAATGGGAACAAATGGACAAATTGTTGACATAGCTACATAATGGAACACTGTTGTTGTTGTTGTTAGGTGCCGTCGAGTCGAGTCCGACTCATAGCGACCCTATGTACAGCAGATCGAAACACTTGCCGATTCTGTGCCAGGCAAACCATCTTATTTATGTTTAAGCCCATTGTTGCAGACACTGTGTTAATCCATCTGGTGGAGGGTTTTCCTCTTTTCCGTTGACCTGCTCAGTAATAAAAAGGAATGAACTATTGACACCTGCTGTACCATGTCTGAGTCTGAAAATAATTATGCTAAAGTGAAAGCCCGATACTTGCCCCGAAAGGATATACACTAAGTGATTACCCTTACATAAAAGTTGAGGAAACGGGAGCTGATATATAGTGACAGCAGATTACTGGTTGCCTGAGAGGAGAAGGGGCAAGAAGAGCAAAAGGCTTAGCATAGGCCGCATAGAAAGTGTAGGGTGGTATGCTCAGCTTTCCTTATGGTGATGCTGCTGCCATAGACCACGTCAAACCCACCAAATTATATATGTTTATTATTTATATGCAGTTTATTATACACCAATTATATCTCAATAAAGCTGTTCAAAATCTTCTTGGTCATTGCTACAGAAACATAGGTAAGACTTCTTGTTAAAACAGTGTTTTTAAAAATCATGTCTTTGGAAATCAAAGTTGTTCCCCAATTACATTTTGGTTAGACCACCACAGACACAACGGTGTAGTAGATGGTCATTTTTAAACTAAAGTTGCCTTTTGTCTTTCCAAAGTGTATTAAACAGTGGCATTCTCTGGCATTTTATTTACTTTTCATTTATTTCTTGGCAGTGCTGGGATTGAATTCAGAGCAAGTGCCCTACCACTGAGCTACATCCCCAGCCCTCTCTGGTATTTTAAAACGTTGTTGTTGTTAGGTGCTGTCAAGTCAGTGTCCAACTCATAATGACCCTACATACAACATGAGAGACATTATTGTCAGTGCTTCTCTGCTGTTCATAGGGTTTTCAATGGCGGATTGCTTTTAGGGAGTGGGTTGCCAGGTCTGTCTGCCAAGCCTACAGCACCTGGTGTTCCCAGGCGGTCTCCCATCCAAGGACTAACCAGGCCCAACCCTGCTTAGCTTCCAAGATCTGATGGGATGGGGTGCCACAGGGCCACGGCTGCAGGCTTTTTAAAACATTAGTATTACATAAATACACTTCGATTAATATCATTTAGTTTATTCAAGAACACAGATGACCTATGAATGTAATAGGGCATTTTGTAAAGCATTTGGTGGAGGGGGCAGAGGGAAACTCTCTGACAAAGATAGGAATAACCCAAAATCAATAGAACACTAGGCTATTCATCCCTAGTCACAAGTTGGCTTTTACTAATTGTCTTCCTTGGTGAAATGGTAAGTGGATATGGCAGGCAGAAAAATGCCCACTGGATACCCATGTCCTGCTCCTCAGAAACTGATGATGTTACCTTACAAAGCAAAAGGACTATGTAGGTGGGATTAATGATCCTGAAATGAGGCCATTTTGGATTGTCCAGGGAAGTCCAAAATCATCACCAAGGTCCTTCTAAGAGAAGGGCAGGAGTGACCGACTCAGAGAGTCAGAGAATGTGCTAAGATGATGGAGGGGTGGTCGGAGAGCCGCCACACGGGGTCTCTGAAGATGGAGAAAGGAGCCAGGAGCCAAGGGACGCAAGCAGTCTCTACCAACTGAAGCAGGCAGGGAACGGATTCTCCCCCAGGCCCACAGGACATCACCCGCCCACACCAGTAACACCTGCGCTGCACTTTGGGCCTCCAGAATTGTTAACATAATACATTTGTGCTATTGTAACCATCAAGTTTGTGGTAACTTAGAGCAGCCACACAAACCACCACAGGGAAGATGCCAAATTCAGTGGGAGGGGGAGATCTGCGACCTCCAGATACCCTGTCCAATCAGCCAAAGGTGCAACATCACACACAGCCAATCCACTCTGACCTTTGCTCCACCCTCTGCGCACCTTTCCAGTTCCCTTCCCCAGACTGAGAACATTTTTGTTTCTTTGAATTTGCAGTACTGGGGGTTGAACCCAGGGCCTCGCGCCTGCATGCTCTGCAAGTGCTGGACCACTGAGCTGCACCCCCAGTACATTTTTTTTAGTTTTTGAGACAGGGTCTTGCTAAATTACACAGACTGCCTCTGGTCTCAAACCTGGGATCCTCCTGCCTTGGGAATTACAGGCGTGTGCCACCTCGCCCGGCTTGATGTTTGTTTTCTTGATTGGCACCTCACCCATCCTGCATACCACAGTCCACGACCTCTCATTTCTCTCTAATGTCCTTGGCTGAAATGAATTCCTCTCTTTTCTGAAATGCTAACAGACATAGGCCTGCAGCCATAGCCCTGTGGCATCCGATCCCATCAGATCTCTGAAGCTAAGCAGGGTCGGGCCTGGTTAGTACCTGGATGGGAGACCGCCTGGGAACACCAGGTGCTGTAGGCTTGGGAGAAGGACCTGGCAACCCCCTCCCAAAAATAAATCTGCCATTGAAAACCCTATGAACAGCAGAGAAGCACTGACAATAGTGTTTCCCCTGTTGTACAGAGGGTCGCTATGAGTCGGATACCGACTCGACGGCACCTAACAACAACAAACAGACATAGAGGTACCTAGATATTTATAACTGTTTCCATTCCGCCCACCTCTCCAGCTAGAAACCTATTGGAAACCACCACGCAAGGCTCACAGTAAAGGGCTGGAATGCAGCTCAGTGGTAGAGCACTTGCTTAGCAGGAGCGAGGCCCTGGGTTCAATCCACAGCACCACCAAAAAAAAAAAAAAAAAATCAATGATGGTGTACGTGTAAGTGTGACTAACACTACAACGAATGTGCTGGCGATGTCACAAGAAAGGGTCATCTTACTGATGTAGCTGGACAGCAGAGGAACTCTAGTGGAAGGTCTTTGCAGGGCAAGGACTGAGCTGGGTTTCCGTGCTCCTCAGAACGACATGTAGTGCAAATATTCACAGCTAAAGCTAACGGTTCCCTTGCAGTAACCGATCAGGGCTGGAGAATTTAGCATCCATATACTTCACAGCCACCCAAACCACTCTAGAACTGGGGATTAGCCATATCAATAGCTGGTGGCTTCTTAAGACTTCTTTTCCTGATTCCTAGAAAAGTATGCTTTGACTAAATTATGCATAATTAAAATAAGTCTCTTTAGATGGAGCTTAAGAAAAAATGTTTACTCAAAAATATTTTTTCCAAGCTGGGTGTGGCTGCGCACACCTGTCATCCCAGCTGCTTGGGAGGTGGAGGCAGGAGGATCGCAAGTTGGAGACCAGAGGCAGTCTGCGTAACTTAGAGAGACCCTGTCTCAAAAAGTAAAAAAAAAAAAAAAAAAAGGGTTGGGCGTGCAGCTCAGTGGTCCAGCACTTGCAAAGCATGCAAGCGCAAGGCCCTGGGTTCAACCCCCAGTACCTTAAAAAAAATACATATATACATTTTTTTTTTCATTAGGTAAAATAATGGGGCTGAGGGCCCAGCACAGCAGTAGCATGCTTGCTAAGCATGTGTGAGGCCCTGGGTTCAATCCCCAGCGCCAAAAGGCTAAAAACAACTTACAAAATACCAAAAAAGATTGATGGCAAGGTTTCTGATGATGCCTGGAGAACTACAATGTGTTATGATGTGCTCCGATTCTCTCTCTCTCTTTAATGGTACTGAAGGATTGAACCCAGGGCACTCTACACTGAGCTGCACCCAGGACCCTTTCTCATTTTTGATTTTGAGAATTGGTGTCGTTAAGTCGTGCGGCCTGCCTCTGGCCTCTAACTCAAAATCCTGCCTCAGCCTCCCGAGTCACTGGGATTACAGGTGTGCACCACGGCGCCTGAAAATATTCCAACTTAATCTGGGCTTAAAGTAAAAAATGATATGTTATGCAATTGAAAAATATGTAAAAAGGTATTAGCATGCTTTAAAATAGAGCCGGTTTCTGATTTGTTTCTTGTTTTGGAGACAGGGTCTCACTGTGTAGCCCAGGCTGGCCTGGAACTTGCTGTGTAGACCAGATTGGCCTCGACTCACATTGCTCCTTCTGCCTCTGCTTCCCAAGTGTTGGGATAACAGGTGGGCACCGCCGGCCCAGCGGAGCTGGCTTTCTGTAACAGCATCATTTCTTTGGCTCAGGAGACTGGCAGAGGATGCCCCCTTCACCTATTATGGCCTTGCGCCCTAAGACGCACACACAGGCAAACGCAATACAGAAAATAGGGGGAACTGGGATGATTTATAACCTACAACTATCTAAGAATTCCAAGCAATGGGAAGAATCAACACGTGTTCAGCTAGAAATAAGTTATTTTATTTTAAAACACATACAGATTAATAAATATTATTGGAAAACAAATGGCCTCTTTTATTTACATAAGGCAATTACATGCTATGACTACCTCTATAAAGCAAAATATAAGCAAGGCTTAGCCACTGATAAATGTGTGTGTGAATGCTAATCAGAAACATCCCTGATACAGTTATTTGAAAAAAAAACATTTTGTAACCAAGCAATACTTAACTTTTTTTTTTTAATCTAGGCTTCTTCCTCTCTTCCTGATTATACTGCATTTCACAAGGAAATAATAGTTATCCTTTAAAAAGGCAAAACCACTCAGGAATCCTACAGAAAAACAAGCACCCTTACATTTTCATAAAGTGCAAAGACACCGGCAGGGTGGGGGAACAAATTATTATAGTCTGACAAATAAAAGTTTCTGAATTTTTCAAGGTGACCCTTTGGCTGTATTGGATCAGGACCTCCTGACACTTGCCAGGTGTCAGAGAGTTCCTCATCACACTGAGCTGCTCGGAAGCAGGAAGTTCAGCGTTATTCATGGTGCAATCAACACAACGGAAATGACAGGTCACACAGAGCAAGAGACCCGCAGGACAGACCTGAGCGGAACATCAGAGAGAGTTGGTCAGCCCAGCAGAATGCTACCTTTCAGTGCCGTTTTTAAAAGGCCCTGTTTAATTTCCGTATTTTTCAACAGAATCTATAAACTTTTCCTTTAAAAAAAAAAAAAGAGAGAAATTAAATTCCTGGAGCCATCCAAACGGTACCCAGCGCTCCCTCCACGTGCTTGGCGCATGAAGCTGCGTTTTCTGCAACCTCGTGCTGAGCAGTCAGCAGGGCCCAGGCCGAGCTGGCTTCCCCCACGCCCCTTCCAGTGCACCTTTGAGCTTGGTTCTCTCCCCTGAGGCCACCAGAACACTGCGAAAAGTGCTAGTGCTTTTTAACCAATTTGGACAACCATCCCATGCCTTTAGAGGTAGAAAAACGGAGGCACAAAAAGGTTAAGCCACTTCCCTATATTTGCACAATTGAGGGGAAAATGGACAAAAGAAGAAATAAATCCTTCTCCCTGGGTCTCTGGGCCTTGCACTCTCCTTTGCAGTCACTTTGGGTACATTTAAAATAGATGTTTATTTACAGAATTATTGTTCTACTGAATATCAATGTCATACTAGACAGCATCTTTAACAAAAGATACATTTTCTTAAAGTATAATTCTTTTGTTACATGTAATAGCATAGGAGAAATGCATATGGAAATAAATAAGTGGTACCACACCAAATTCTCATTCCTGTTCCTAGAATTCCTAATCTTTTCAAGTGTACAACAGAGGTATAAGAATCTGACCAGAGCTGGGTGTGGTGGTGCACACCTGTCATCCCAATGGCTCGAGAGGCAGAGGCAGGAGGATCCCAAGTTCGAGACCAGAGGCAGTCTGCGTAATTTAGCGAGACCCTGTCTCAAAAAGTAAATAAAAATGGGCTGGGGTGCAGCTCAGTGGTCCAGCACTTGCAGAGCATGCAGGCGCAAGGCCCTGGGTTCAACCCCCAGTACCACAAAAACCAAAAACAAAAGAATCTGGCCAGACAGGAAGAATCACCTATGAGCTCAAGGACACATCCTTAAAATTCATCCCCAGTAACAAATATGAAGCAGAAATGGATGCAATGGATTGAGGTATTTCTTTTATGGCACACTGGCTTGCGGTGTGACTAGTGTAACCAACTGGTCTTGTGTCAACCCAAACTAACAATCTAGCTATGATCGTGAGCAACACACAAGAAAAATGACCAAGTACGTGACCTCGGAAGGTCCACACTGAGGAACGGATGATACGGTTTTGGTCCCTGAGAAGGTGGAACACCAAGGATCCATCCCATCCTGCTGGGTGTCAGACACTGAGAGGACACCACCTTCGGACCAGAGAAACTAATTCATCATGAAGCGTCTGCCCCCTTGCAGCATCCTACCGGGTCACAGGAAGCCTGGGCAGATCTGGCAGGCATCAGAGAGGGGTGAGGGCCCCTCAGGGCTCTGCGAGCCAGTGAGGCGTCCTCTTTGCTCTTCTGGAAAAGAGGTGTCATCCTCTACTAACAAGACCCGTGCAGCAGGGGATGAGCACATAGCTCAGAGGTACTGAGCACTGGCCTAGCGTGCTCAAGAGCCTGAGTTTGATCCCCACACTGCCAGAGAGAGAGAGAGAGAGAGAGAGAGAGAGGGAGGGAATGAATGATGAATGAATACTGGTTCAGGGTTGGGGTACAGCTCAGTAGCACAGCACTTGCCCAGCATGTGCCAGGCCCTGGGTTCAAATCCCAGCACAACAATTAACAACAACAACGGACAAGAATTATACAGCAGGGCAGCAGCCTGTGCTCACCAACACCTGTCTCCCCTAACCAAGTGTGTCTCCACATCTGGGAGGCTGCACGTCAGTGCTTTCCCGAAGTCTGAAATCTTGCCTCAAAAATTCCCGCACAGTATTTACCAGGAGCTGAGCAGTCCTGCCAGAAGGAAGAGGCACAGCGACTGGGCACCTGAATAGTGCTCTCTTCTTTCAGAAAACACATGTGAAAGGCAATGAAGAAGACCAGAGACCAACAGACTACTGCTGGCAAGAATCTCTGGAAATAAAGTGTATGTAACAATGGGCTTGAAGAGTAGGAAGGGACAGAATATTTCCTATTGCCGGACAAACTGCAGCCAAGTAGGAATTTCACTAGCATTTTAATATGAAAAGACCTTAAAGACAGTCTGAGCAATGAGCAAGGCCATCAGAAAATCAGGTCCCTGGAGAAGGCCCCAGCTTGGCCACACTGCCCCCCGCCCGCAGAACCTCCGCAGACACCCAGCAGCTATGCAGAGCAGCAAAAGGTGGCAGGGTGGGATCCTGGGGCTGAGCTCAACTCCAAATCATTAAGGGGTCCCACACTGGAACAGTGAGCAGAACACGGAACAGGATTTTCAAATGCAAACACTTAGATGTGAAAACACAGCATTATCCAAAGAGGAAAGAAGAAAAATGGCCTCAGTGTCTACCAAGAGTTGATTCTGCAAATTGAGATCAGGAACCTTTGAATCTCAGATATGAAAACAAATAGACCAAAGACATTTTTTCTAATTTTTGTTGTTGTTGCTGTTAGGTGCCGTCGAGTCAGTATCCAACTCACAGTGACCCTATGTACAACAGGCAAAACACTATTGGCGGTGCTTCTCTGCTATTCATAGGGTTTTCAATGGTGGATTGATTTTGGGGAGTGGGTTGCTGAGTCCTTCTCCCAAGCCTACAGCACCTGGTGTTCCCAGGCGGTCTCCCATCCAAGGACTTACAAGGCCCGACCCTGCTTAGCTTCCGAGAGCTGATGGGATTGGATGCCACAGGGCTCCGCTGCAGGCATACTTTTATACTTACATGTATATATGTATTTTTTTGGTGGTACTTGGGGGTTGAACCCAGGGCCTGGCACATACTTTGCAAGTGCTCTACCATTGGGCTGCACCTCTAGTCCATTTTTTATTTTTGAGTCAGGGTCTCCCTAAATCATGCAGGCTGCTTCTGGCTTTGAACTCACGATCTTCCTGCCTCTGCCTCTGGAGTCGCTGAGATGACAGGCATGTACTCCTGCGCCCAGGTTACAGATATTATGCAAACTCTTGCCTTATTGTTGTTGTTGCTAGGTGCCATAGAGTCAGTATCCGACTCATAGCAGCCCTGAACACAACAGGTGAAATGCTATTGTCAGTGCTTCTCTGCTATTCATTTAATGGCGGATTGCTTTTTGGGAGTGGGTTGCCAGGTCCTTCTCCCAAGCCTACAGCACTTGGTGTTCCCAGGCAGTTCTCCCATCCAAGTACTAACCAGGCCTGACCCTGCTTAGCTTCTGAGATCTGACAGGATCGGATGCTACAGGGCTACAGCTGTAGGCAAACTCTTGCCCAGGAAACTATTTTTATGCCTGAAAGTACATTGATCTTGCTGTTAACACTTCATGGCATTCAGTTCAATAAATTAAGGCCTGCATTTCTAAAAATACTGATGATAAAAAACTACTAAGAGATGATAAAAAGAATCATGAACCTTTGAGCATTTATTAACTGCCGATTAATATAAGAGTTTTTAAATTTTAAATAATTCTGTTGCTGCTCTGCACAAATCACTGATAAATCAGGATCATCATATAATACTTTTAATTAATAAAGTCTCAGTGATGAGCAAGGCCACCAAAAAACCAGATTCCTTGATGTTAACCTGCTCGCATTTGAGTTAGCCTCTTTGTTTAAAAGTTTAATGAACTATGCCTTGGGTCTTTACTTAAGAAATGTTTTTTACCTGGTAAAACACATTTTTGTCTTAGTAACTTTGTTGTTGTTAGGTGCCATTGAGTCATGTCCAACTCATAGCGACCCTCATAGGGTTTTCAATGGCTGGTTGTTTCGGACTGCCTTGGGAGTGGATTGCCACATCCTTCTCCCATTTTTTCGGTGCTGGGGATGGACCATCAGAGACTGCAGAGCAGCACTCTACCAACTGAGCTAAAGCCCAGCCCCTTAGTAACTTTAGCTGGGTGTTATTAAATTTCAGGTTCTACCTCACCTAACCTACCTCACCCAGTCCTCTCTTTCAACGTGGCACAGTTCCCTACTGAAATCAAAACATTGCTTGTAAAGTAAACGTGATGACCTGCTTTGCTCCAATTCAATACACAAGGCAGGTGATTGTGGACAGAAGAATCGTCTCTTTGATCCAAAACTGGCATGGTTAATGGCTGTTTTACCTTTAGGGAGTTTTCAGTTTCGTTTTTGGTGCTGGGGATCAAACCTATTGCCTTGTGCATAATCAGAAAGTTTCATGAGTTGAGTAAAGAACTCTAGAATATTCTACCATTTCAAAAAACAAGGAGAGGGCTAAATTGTTTTCATCTTTGCTAGAATTTCCTTTAAATGTATTCCAATTTGTAGAAACTATCCTAAGTTTAGCTGTGTCCTTGAACCTGTTCCTGTACTATAGGGCATTCAATATATGTGCTATTGAACAACTACACTGATGAATCAGCCTTATTGTCAAGTTAAATAGTTTATTTCTTCAGAATGGCTTCAAACGCTTGCTTAAGGAAAATGTGGATATTTCTGATACTGGATCCCAGTTACATAGATTGAATGCAAATAAAATACCTCATGCTATGTAATCAGTTGTCTCTAATCAGCCGGTCACTACATGCTACACGGGTCAGTTTGCCCTGGTGCGTCATTAGTGTTGACTAACTTCTGATGAATATACTATTATTTCTAACTTCTTTATGTACTTATAATTTGAACATTGAAATATCAAAGTACAACCGAAGAAGTGGCATTATTCTACTCTAAGAGAACACACACCGTAATAATTAAATTAATTGAATAATTCAAGCGATAAAGGCACTGAAATTGATTTGAGCTATTGAAAAGTCATCCCGCCAATGGAACCCTGCCTCACGGTCATTAACTCTTCTCTCTCTGCTGGGTGCTGAAATGTCCTGGGGTGGGTCCGGGTGCGGAAGAGTCAACTTGTTAGAGGATTAAAATCGATTCAATGCAGACAACTCCTGTTTGAACGACACACCGGAACATTACACATGCTTAACACAAGCTGCCATTGGGGTCCCGTTTACCGTACAGGGCCCAATTGCAAAAGGACGATTTCTCGTGTTTCCAAATCTAAAGAAAATCTGCTCCCCTGCAGACTAACCAGAAAGGGCCCATCCTCATTTCCAAGATTAAATCACACGAAAACGTTTTAAAAGGAAAGAGTAGACAGCGAAAGCGTCCAAGTTAATGGAAATGGAAATGGACATGAGATGCGGCTCATCGGAGAGAGAGGGTGTCCACGCAACCACTGGGAGCTGCGGGCTGCAGAGGGCTGGACCTCCGCCTGGCGCCGAGCCGGGCTCCCCACCGTCCACAGATCCATTGGTCCCCAGGCAAGTCCCACACCAGGGATCGAGGGTCCCCTCCGCTTTCCATCCTGCAGGACCAGGCGTTCCCCTGGAGACCTCCGCCCCCGGCTGCCTCCTAGTCCGTCTTCATGTTAGACTTGTTGATCTCCCCGAGGTTGAAGTTAAACTCTTTGAACACCTGGATGAGGACGATGCCCACGGAGACCGTGGTGAAGCCACAGGCCATGCCCAGGAAGTCCACCAGGCCCACGTTGCTCCACTCCCGGAAGAGGATGGCCGAGGCCAGCAGGACGAGCGTGGTGAAGACCACGTAGTAGATGGCTCCGAACACGGAGGAGTCGAAGCACTCCAGGGCCTTGTTGATGTACCGGAACTGCACGATGATGCTGCAGCCCAGCACGGCCAGCAGCGCCAGGCACAGGCACAGCGCCCTCTGGCTGGACGGGTTGTTGTGCAGGATGTCCTGGGCCGCCAGCCCGATGCCCTTGGTGGAAGGCACGGTGAGGCTCCCGAGCAGGGAGCAGATGCTGATGTAGACCATGATGTTGGTGGGCCCGTGGGCCGGCGCGATCCAGAAGATCAGCAGCAGCAGCATGAGCAGCACGATGCACAGGTAGCCCACGAACACTGCAAGGCAGACGCCGCCCCGTGAGCCAGGCACCCGCGCCCCGCCAGCCACCCCGCCACCGGGACTTCACTAGATCCGCTGGCCCCGTCCCACAAAGGCCATTCCCGCCAAAGGCATTCACTGGGATCGGGGATGCAGCTCAGCGACAGATCACTCGCCAGGCGTGCACAAGGGTCTGGGCGGGACGCCGTGCTGCAGGCCTGGGGTGGAGCGACTCGGGAGGCAGAGGCAGAAGGATCTCGAGTTCAAGGCTAGAGGCCATCTGCATAACTCAGAGAGACCCTGTCTCAAGATAAAAAATGAAAGAGGGGCTGGAAGTGCAGCTCAAGGCAGAGCACTTGCAGTGCATGTATGAGGCCCTGGGGTCACCTCTCAGTGCTGCAAAAAAAAAAATAAAAATAAATAAAAAGCAAACTCAACTCCTGCTACAATGAGACTCATTGCTTTCCTTAAGAATGCCTAGGCTGCCGGGTGCGGTGGTGCACACCTGTAATCCCAGAGACTGGGGAGGTAGAGGCAGGAGGATTGCAAGTTCGAGACCAGAGGCCATCTGCGTAATTTAGCAAGACCCTGTCTCAAAAAAGTAAACAACAACAACAAAAAAAATGGGCTGGGGGGTGCAACTCAGTGGTCCAGCACTTGGAAAGCATGCAGGCGTGAGGCCCTGGGTTCAACCCTTAGTACCACAAAAAAAGAATGCCTGGGCTAAGGAGTCAGTGTTGGCCCTGTCCTTCATCATCAGAGGGACCCGCACAGCCCCCTACCCAAGGACACCATCATGATCAACCAGACCATGCCCTATAACTACCCACTGCCCCTCAGAGTTGATGGGAACTTGCTGCTGGAGCCCAACCACCCAGGGACCCCCAGGGCCCAAGCTTGGAGTGGCTGCAGAAACTATGAGCACCTCCATCAACAGTCCCCTTCCATGGGCCCCCCAACAAAAATGTGAAGCCCCCAAATTTCCTAACTTCTAAATGTCTACACCGTCCTGTCTGTTAGCACTGTTCTTACAATAATAAAAGTCAAGGTAAATAAGGTGTTTTTTCTTTAAAAGTCATGCACAAGATAGATTTTTTCCTTCTCTTTTTATCCTTTATTTATTTATTTATTTATTTATTTATTTATTTTCCGTATTCAGGGTTGAACCCAGGGCCTCGTGCTTACATGCTCTGTAAGTGCTGTACCACTGGGCTGCTGCCTTCGGCTCATTTCTTTCTTTTCTTTTCTTTTTTTTTTTTTTTTTTTTTTTTTTTTTTTTTTTTTTTTTTTTTTTTTTTTTTTTTTACTTTTTTGAGACAGGGTCTCACTAAATTATGCAGTCTGCCTCTGGTCTCGAATTCACGATCCTCCTGCCTCTGCCTCCTGAGCCACTGGGATTATATGCATGTGCCACCGCACCCAGCTTATTAACTAATTTTTTGAGCTAGGGACTCACTATGTAGCCCAGCCTGGTCTCAAACTCCTGGGCTCCCATTCTTCTCAGCCCCCTTCAGTCCACTGGAGGCAGTGGACTGCAGGTGCATGTCATTGCCCCTAGCTACAAGATAGATTTCTCACTTTAAAGTCAATTCAACAAAGCCTTCCAGAATGTCTAATCTAGGTGGACAGTGCTAGGGCTATAAAGGGGCATGGGCGGAGGGGGGGTGAATCTTAAACTGTGAGGGTGTCTCTCCCTGTGGCAATGTTGTATGGCAATGTTGGGTGGGCGGAGGAGATGGGCAGACCCCTGCGCCACCATCAAGTATACCACACTCTGCACAACCTCTGCATGTGTCCCTGGACTTGTAAGGGGAAGATCTGGTTATGATAAGAACCTAGGAATTACTTTACGTATTAAGGTAATGTTCATAGGCATTTCACACACACTGCATTTTTCAGAAATGCAACTTCCATGGAAGTTGAGGAAGGATTATTTTCTTTGATCAGAGAACAAGAGTTAACCCCCAGCCAGGGGGATCATATTACACTTGGTAAGATCCCCCTGAGGTATGTCAGTAACATGACTCCCCCACCTCAGTCTGTACCTGCAGCTGCCAGATTCTCTCTCTCTGTACACTGCACCTGGTCTGTGAACTTCTAAGTCTTTACATATTATACAGTAGCATCCTGCTACTTCTCAGTATGGGCATTATACTGCCCATACTGGGCAATTTTAGTTAATGCCTAACTGAGGGCATTATATTGATTGCTCTAAAGTTATGTGTACAAAGAGGTTATACTTTGCATGAATTTCATTCTCTGGTTATAAAGAGGGTGCTAGACTTCACAGTGGGTAGAGTGCTGCTCCACACTTTATGAGAACCCGGGTTTGATCCCCAGCACTGTAAAAATGGGAGAAGGAC
>VMDO01033627.1:0-17733 GCA_007922755.1 Pedetes capensis
TGATTATTTACGGAGGACAAGGCAAAAGCTTATTGAATTCAATAAGTATAAACTGTGGAAATAAGCAAAGCCACCTCAGAGAAAATGGTTTTAAAAAGAGATCTTGGTAGGTCCAGCCAACATGCCCAGATGAGGCCAGTAATACTTTCTCATCACAAGTTCTTTATAATACTGACAGAATTCTGTACATGCCACTCCAAAATATGACATCAAAAGATGGGTACGGGGAAGCAGGACTACTAGTCTCATCTTTTCACTCATTTTTTTCTAATCAGTCCATAAAACCAAGAAAGGACACTCTTTGATCTTCTCCTTGCCTTTCTCCTGAATGACAAGTGTCCTGACTTATACTCACAAGGAATGAATGTTACATAGGGACCCCAAGAAGAAACTAAACACACAGGCTTTGCTAAATTCTTCCCACCTGTTTACCATGAGACCATACTCTCTTGCCTTCTAGCTATACTTTTTTCGCATGACTGTCCAGAAAAATACAAGATTTCCCCAACTCTTTGGCTTTTCATTTCTGAAAGTTCCCACATTACACAAAACTCATATTAAATAAATCCGTATGCTCTTCTTTTGGTAATCTTTTTTTAATAGGCATTGCAGCTGTGAACCTTGCAATGGGTGAGGAAAACATTGTTTTTCTCCTACAACACATATTGCCATAAATGTTTGCTATTTCTTAACCCAAAAAGGAAATTAACATTACAAAGAGAGGTAACTGAGAAAGTAACAAGAACATGTCAAATTAATAATTATGATTACAAAAGATGGCAGACTAGAAGGCTCCCCCACACAACTCTGTGAATGGGAAAAGTCAGGGTAACAAAACAGACATCATATACCAAAGAGAGAAAGAGAAGAGTATCAGGAATCATGAAAGTGGTGACAACTAAAATGCACAGAGAAACAGAAAGGCTATGCAGAGAAAAATAAGAAACAGCCTAGAACTCCAACCTTGGCTGGGGGCCAGTGCAGGTAGGAAGGGAGGATGCTGAAGACATAATCACAAGGTTTGTTTTGGTGGTATTCCTGTTATATCATCCTCTCCGAGTGGTAGCAGGGATTTAGCCTTCGAGAGATGGCTACTCACCATGAAGACCCCAAAATAAAACTGGAGGAAATACTCATCCCAGCAGATGCACAAATTGCAACTCAGAAACACAAGTCATATGAAAAAGCATGGCAACTACTCCTCCAACTTCTCACAACTTCTCAATGACTGAATCTAAGGAAATCAAAATGGCTGAAATGCTGGACAAAGAATTTGAAAGTCTACTTTTAAAAACGATTAATGTCTTAAGTGGTGCCTGAGAAGCAGATGGCTGCAGATGGCCCTTTTCATTCCCTTTCTTCCTACTTAGAATTCCCTATCAGGTATATACCTGAAGAAATCTATGAGGTGTGCTCAAAAGATACAATGAATGTTCCAGCTTTTTAAAAAAAATGCATTACAGTAAAGAGCACATTGCCATTAATCCCTTGCAAAATACTCCCCCTGGCTCTGAAAACTTAGCCTATAGTTCTGGGTATTTTCTGAAGGAGTTCTGGAAGTCCCCTTTTGTGAATGTTTTTAGTTGCATGGTAATGGTTGTCTTGGTGTCCTGAGTTGATTCAAAACATTTACCTTTCATGGTCATTTTGACTTTGAGGAAGAGCCAGAAGTCTCAAGGTGCAAGATATGATGAATAAGGTAAATGAGGAGACACCATAATGTGTTTATTTGGCAGAAATTGCTGTACCAGAAACAACATGTGGCATGGATAGAGGATGAAACGAAAGATGCTTATGAAAGAGGACTTACACAACTATTTCAGAAGGTGGCAAGAATGATGGGATAGGTATGTTAGAAGCCAGGGGAATATTTTGAGGGAGATTAAAGGCAATATGTCCTTCAATATAATAATTTTAAAAAATTTAAACATTAACACACCTTGTAAGTTAGCATGCTATAGAGATATCTATACACCCATTTTATTGCAACACTATTCACAATAGCCAAATTATGGAATCAGTCTAGGTGCCCATCAACAGATGAACGGATAAAGAAAATGTAGTATTCATACACACCAGAGTTTTATTCAACCACAAAGAATGAAATTATGTCATCTGCAAGAAAATAAATGGAACTGAAGACCATAGTGTTAAGTAAAATAAGCCACACTTAGACAAATATCATATTTTTTCTCATATGCAGGAGGAGGAGGAAGTATTTGGAAAGAGGAAAGGGATCAGCAGGAGGGTGGGAACCGGGACAAGAGAGGTTAAGGGATGGTGAATATGATCAAAGTGTATGATATGCATGTATGAAAATATTGTAACAACACATGATTCTGTACTAATATATACTAATGAAATGAGTGGAAACATTATAATATCCAGAGCAATATATATAATCCTAAATATTTTTATTAATTTAATTACCTGTCAATCATGAAAGTAACCTAAGAACACCAAATAAACCAGTTTTTTACATCACTATCCTTAACATATGTGCAATATTGTTATAGGACCTTCTACCTATTTTATTTGTTATTTATTTATTTATTTAGTTAGTTATTTTTGTGGTACTGGAGACTGATCCCAGGGCTTTGTGCTAGGCAAGCACTCTGCTACTAAGCTACATCCCCAGACCTTTTTTTCTTTTTAATTTTTATTTTAAGACAGGGTCTTGCTAAGTTTTACAGGCTGCCTCTGGCCTCAAACCTGTGATCCTCCTGCTTCAGCCTCCTGAATCAATGGGATTATAGGCATGTGTCACAGTGTCCACATGCTAGGCAATCACCCTACCACGGAGCTGTACCTCAAACCACCAGCCCTTTCTACCAATTTTACAGTACATTGGCATTGTATATTGCTGAGTTGTGTATACACATACATATATTACATGTATAAATTGATAATATGTAAAAGCCAAATCACAAACTAAAACCAAAGGAGAATGATGATGGATTAAAGAATGAAAATTTATACTGCACCACTTCCTTTCACATAATGGATTCTAAGTCCCTCTGTATACGAGGAAATTACACATCAAAATAGAACAGTGGTAACATGATGATTCAAGTATAGGGGCAATGCTTTTGAAGACATTTTGACATATAAAATCAATTGTGTTACTGTCATAGGAGAATAATGCTGTCTAAGCTTATTACAGACATGCCTTCATTGCATTACTAATCAACCATTTTTAATTATTAACCAATCACTTTTTTAGGAAATTGGAGTTGAACAATAGGTGAAGTGTACATTTAAAAGTTTGGAGAATTTTATTAAACTATTACACTTAAAAATGAATCTTATGGCATATGAATTACATCTGAATAACAAAACATTATTCTGAATGTGTGGACAAAACTACAATGGATGTAGCAAATAACTTATTATCTGTACTCCAGCAATATTTATAAATTTTTACAAAAACATTGTTCATTATACTATTATTTAGTGTCCACTATGAAAGGAGTCACATTATGGTAGTTTAACAAAAGATTTATAAACTCTAATTCCACATAATCTTAGAATGCAGAAGTTGAGATAAGGTATAAAAATAAATACTTTGTCCCTTAGATTTTTCTGTCTCTCAAATGTCAGTCCTCCACTGGCCACTCATTAAGTGATAGATTCCAATAATTTCATGTTCAAGTTCCTTGGGATGTTGGTTTATTCTCTTATGTGCTTCATATAAGATACAGAAATGGGAAAAGACATCAGCAAGATGGCAAAATAGGAAGCCTAAGACCTTCCTTCCTCTATCAAGACAGTAAATTAAAATAACAAACAAAAACAGAAAACAACAAGCTGGGTGTGGTGGCACACACCTGTAATCCCAGCAACTCAGTGGGTGGAGCCAGAAGGATCATGAGTTGGAAGCCAGAGGCAACCCACGTAACTTAGTGAGACCCTTACTCAAGAATAAACAATTTAAAAATGGCTAGGCATGCACCCCAGTGGGAGAGCACTTGCAAAGTATGTGCGAGACCCTGGGTTCAACCCCAACTACAAAAAAAAAAAAAAAAAAAAAAAAATGCAAGCAAGGATATGTAGAAATTGAAGTCTTTGTGCACTGTTAGTGCACCAGTATTAAGTTTCCTTGGAAAATTAAAACTAGAACTAACAATCCCACGTCTGGGTGCTTATTCAAAAAAATGGAAACAAGATCTTAAAGAGATAATTGCACTTCCATGTTCACTGTTAGCATTATCTACTATGATACCCAAAAGGTAGAAGCAAACTAGAAAAAACATGAGTCAGAAGTGGCAGAGGTAACATTCCATTAGGAAAGTGGGACAAGTTAGGAGCCTTACTTATATTCTTACTTGGGTGAGAGAATATGATTTCACCACACAAAAAAGTTAAATATGGACTTTAAAATACTTCTGACACACTTTAGATATGAGGTGTGATCAAAAGGCATGATGAATGTTTAAATTTTAGAAATATATTACAATAAAAGACACATTGCCATTAATCCCCTATAAAGTACTCCCCCAGCTTTGAACTCACTTATCCCATCGTTCTTGTGACTTTCTGAAGCAGTTCTGGAAGTCCTCTTTCATGAGTGTCTCTAGTTGTACTGTCATGGCTGCCTCAATGCCCTGAATCAACTCAAAATATTTATCAGTCATAGTCACTGTGACTTTTAGGAAGAGCCAGCAGTTGCATGTAGCCAGATCTGGCTAATAGAGTGGATGAGAACATATCATAATATTTTTATTTAACAGAAATTGATGTACCAGAAGTAATGTGTGACATGGAGCATTCTCATGACAGAGGATGAAACTAAAGACACTCAAACTTCAGAAATGATGGGGTGTTTGAAGACACAGAGAGTATTTTGAGGGAGATTAATGGAAATGTGTCTTTTACTGTAATTTTTTAAAATTTAAACATTCACCATAATTTTTGATCACACTGTATGTGTTCATCTCAAATAGCCTGTGTAGTTCAACAGAAAAGAAACAAATAAGAATCTGTTAGCAGACTTCAGGTCCTTATAATTCTAGAACATCAATCATGGAGAAACTTTTAGGTATAAAGGGAATAATATCTTAGACTTTGGTTTTTAAAGACTAAGATTTTCATCTACATGCTTATATTCTTCTGTGAGTAATCATAAGTATTTCTAATATTTTTAATATAAGACCATCTGCATGCTTATTTTAAAAATTTAACAGTAATACTAGACATTTTTTCTCTCTACCTTATTTAGCACAACTAACTAGCCTGAGGAGTAGACATAATCCCAAGTAAAACTCACATATAACTTGGCCAGGAGTCTATAAATTAAAATAGCTGAGCTCAAAACTTTGAGATAAAAATTGAGTTTAAAAAGTGTGTTACAAATTTGAATAGATGTAGTAAGATACAGACAAGTCTGACCAACTTGTCTTTGGGTCTGTGCAAACCAGAGTTCTGAGGGAACCAAACTTCTGAGTCTGTTTCCTGACTTGGGCCTCAATTCAGGAACAGAACAGTAAAAATTCAGTTTGGAAAAATTCAGTTTGCCATGTATCATATAAGACACTGTTTAAAACTGAGAGCTATTAAAATACAATGAAGTCATCATATAACATATACACATGCTTTCCACAACTCAGTTGGTAGAGTGCTGCTCTGCAGTCTCTAAGGTTGCAAGTTCGACCCAGCCCCACAAAAGTGGGAGGACTTGGCAGTCCACCACCAAGGCAATCCTGAAACAATCAGCCATTAAAAGCCCTATGAGGGTCGCTAGGTGTTGGACACAACTCTCCGGCACCTAACAATAACAACATACTTTCCACTCTGCCTGTGGAAATATACACTGACCCTACTTACACTTAAAAAGTCAGGAGATAGCTCTTCTTTCTATTATGTTTTTACTTTTTATCTTCCCTTAAATATATAAATCAATAAGAGAGATGAATGGTATTGAGAAGGGCAAAGCCTGGGGAAAGGGCTAATACAAACTAGATACAATTTTCACAAACTTAATAATTTTACATTATTATGTAAAACTTGTACTACTGAGCCCATCTAAAAGTCATTCTTATGTATCTACGTTTGTTTTGCAGTTTGTCAAGGTTATACAATTGTATCATTCCCCTATGACTTATCTGTAAAATTCATATCTGATAGAAGCACTCAGCTATTTGCCCTTGATGCCTCTCCTCAGGTGGGTTATTCCTTCTTAGTTGGTTAGGACTGTCTTGCCACACTCTATTTTATACTTCTCTGATCCATAAATTATTGCTCTGAGATTTTCCTGATATGTTTCCCCATTAACAAAATGTGCTGGGCCAGCCAGGTACAGATGTAGGCATCTAATAAAAATTATCTCAAGGATTAATGAGTGATAATGGTTATAACTATCTTTCAGGTAACACCTAGGCCTGAGATGCTCTAACAAAGGAAAACTGAGTAGGAATTTTGGGCCACCTACTCAACAACACCTGAAATTCCTCAAACATAAGATGTGTTTATGGCACAGTGCTGGGTAGTGTTTGTTCTGTTGTATATTAGAGTCACTCCCTATGAGTTGGATCCAATACAAAGGCACTTAACAACTCATAATACAGAGGGCAAACATGCAATCTTTGCCTGTTATTCATTCAATCTAAGTAATGAAAAAAAGTAGATTTAGTTAAAATTCATTAATTTTCAATCCTTAGTTAAAAATGAGAGAATTATGTAACGTTCTTTTTTTTCTTTTTTATGTGGTTGTTGAACCCAGGACTTCACATATGCTTTGCAAGTTCTCTACAACTGAGCAGCACTCCCATCCCTTTTTTATTCTTTACCTTGAGACAAGGTCTGGCTGAGTTACCCAGGCTGTCTCTGGCCTTAAACCTGCAATCCTTCTGCCTCTGCCTCCTGAATCTCTGGGATTACAGGTATGAGCCAAAAGGCCCAGCGTAATATTCTTCTTTAAGCCAGTACAGTTACTAAAGCTATTGAATATATTTGAAGTACCATTAACCATCTAAGGATTTTACCGAAGGTTTCCCATGAACAAGAGATGTACCAGCTATATTTTGGATGGATGTTATAGCTATTCCAAAGTGTGAAGGTAGCTGAGCACAAAGGCAAAGAACAGGAGCTGTGGTTGCAGCCTCTGTTCAAATCACTGCTACTCATTAGCTGTTTGACCTCTGGCAAGTGGCTTCATCTGTCTAAACTCCAGGTTCTTCAACCATAAGATGGGGATAGTTGAGAATTACAAGGAATAAATGAGAAAAGGCATATAAAGCGCTTTCCTAGTACAGTCGAAGTATGTAAGAACTCAGTATATATTAGCAAATATTATTCACCAGAGTTCACTATATTCTACCTAATATTATTGATCAGTTGTTGTTGTTGTTGTTGTTGTTAGGTGCCAGGTCGGGTCTGACTCATAGTGACCCTATGTACAACAGAATGAAACATTCCCCCTGACACTGTGCCATGACTGACACTATTGTCAGTGCTTCTCTGCTATTCATAGGGTTTTCAATGGCAGATTGTTTTGGAAGTGGATTGCCAGGTCCTTCTCCCTAGCCTGCAGCAGCTGGTATTCCTAGGTGGTCTCCCTGCCCAAGGACTAACCAGGACAACCCTGCTTAGCTTCTGAGATCAGGTGGCATTGGATGCCAGGATGCTATGGCTTCAGGCAATTGATCAGTAGGTTGTCAAATAAATAAGTTTTTGATGTTTACCATGAGTGGCGGGTGTAATTTAAAAAATTAAAGAACTAATGCATCAATAATTTTAACTTACTATGTTCTGGTTATTTTCAAAGTGAACATGATTTGTTCTGACTACACAAAAATACATACCCACTGACATTCAAATTATAAAGAAAATTATAAATAAAAGGGGGGAAATCACTCAAATGTAGGCATGCAGAGATTTAATTGTATTACTATAATGTATATGCCATGGGAGAAGGGCCTGGCAATCCATTCCCACGGCAATCCTGAAACAGTCAGCCATAGAAAACCCTATGAGGGTCACTATGAGTCGGATACCGACTCGATGGCATCTAACAACAACAACAACAATATGCCAGAATTTTTTTATTCCAAAATAAGATTAATCTATGATCTTTATCTTATGTTTTCTTGATATACTAGCTGTGATCCAAAACTATGCTGAATATTTAAACTTTAAAAAATTATTACAGTAAAAGACACTTGCCATTAATCTCCTTCAAAACACTCTCCCTGGCTCCGAACACATTTATCTCATCATTCTTGCCACTTTCTGAAGCAGTTCTGAAGTCCTCTTTTATGAGTATCTTTAGTTGTGCTGTCATGGCTGCACTGATATCCTGGACTGATTCAAAATGTTTACCTTTCATGGTCACTTGGACTTTGGTGAAGAACCAGGAGTTGCATGGTGCAGAGCCGGTGAATAAGGTGGATGAGGACACACCATAATGTTTTTATTTGACAGATATTTCCATACTAGAAGGTTTGTTTGATTTAGGGCCACTTTAAAACATACCTTCTCTCACCTATAGCTCACATCAGACTGACTGTACCAAAGAAGCGGAAACTTATCACATAGTGTTACCAAGGTTTGATATGCAGCTTGCTGCCTCCGTATTGAAGATCCCTCCCTTTCTGTTGGATGGCATTTGGCAGCAGTATTTAACTGGATTTTTTTTTTATCACACCTTATATAACTATAGACCTCTTGTCTCAGGACCTTCAATCATAAATAAACTAACTATACAATGAAAAAGTAGTGCTCTGTTTTTGAAGAATCAAGAGATCAGAGGTGAAGATTCTAACCCCATTCTGCCTGCAAAAAATTACTGCTTTACAATTTATTAGATATATCATCTTGGGCAAGTCACTCTTGCCCAAGAAGTTCTGTATTTCAGTTTCCTTAGCAGTGTAGTTATTATATATATTGAAGGAATTAATATATAAAATACTTAAATTATGACCCCCAAAGGTCACATGTTTGAACACTGGGTGCCAGTTGTTTATGGAAGATATGAGAACTTTGGGAGGTGGGATTCTAGGATTGTGAAAGTGCCTCCCTTAGAGAGGGCCTTTAGAGGTTTTTACCCGGATCCCCAGTTGGAGTCATTGTTTGCTTCCTGATTGCCAACATGTGAGGTTCTGTGCCATGGGCCCTATCACGTCAGTCCTGAAACCTGCCACCGCCATGCCTGCCCTGCCACCATTATGGACTGATCATTTAGCCATGAGCTGGCAATAAATATTTCCTTCCATAAGTTTGTTTTGGTCAGTTTCTCTGTCATAGCAATACAACATCTGACTGATAAATATACATTTCCTGGTACATAAGAAGTGGTATATAAGAGTTGCCATAATTATTTATGTTCATACAAAGGTGCCCTTAACAGATTGTTATATAAATAAAAAGCAGCACATAAAAGCAGGTATGTATAATTTTATCCCATTTGTATAAAAATAACAAGGAATATAATAATATGTCTATTTTATGTACATATATAATCATAAAATGTTTGAAAGGCTATTCATAAAATTGCTAACATGATTATTTCAGGGAGAGATTTTCACTGGCTCAGTAGTATTTCAATTATTTTATTATTGAGAAATCAATGAAAATAGTTCAATTTAAAAATGTATCTTTGAGGTGGATAAAATGAAAAAACACCAAAAATAGAGAAAACAATGACACTCTTGGTTTTCAGAAAGATGACAAGTTATTAGGTTACCACAGTCAGAATTTACAAAATGAGATGCAATATTGGTGGAAGTGTATTATAATAAACCCAGTTATAATTTCCTCTTACTAAAGAGACATCATCCATGTGATCTAAATAAAAATATGCAAAAAGAAAAAGAACATTTAAGTACCTCTAAAAATGCTAATATACACACCCAAGATTGTTAAATTTAAGACTGATTACCCTATGAATGCCACAGAAAGGTGGCTGAAACTCAAACTACTAAATAATAAAACAATCACAATATATTCCCCCTTCATTTTACTGAGACAAAGATGCCATACCAAGCTTGAAGTACCTTTAATCCCCAAACTATATTTGTAGAGGAATCACTTCTATAAAATTTAAAATTCTAAAACTAAGATTCTGAATTTTAATATTGTATTACATCTTCTCTTTCTGGAAATAAAGTATCTATTGGCAAGCTACTTATCTAATCAGTTTCCTCAACTATGAAATAGAGAGAATAATCTTTGAGGATTGAGAACAAGAGGTATTCATGCAGAACATGAGAACATCAGTACTTGATTATTTATGTTCACATGACAGTCTAAAAAGAATAATCAATTTATTAATATTTAGTCTAATATATAGACTATGCTTTCAGCCCCTGAGAAACATACAGAATAGATTGAGCTGAATTCTTAAAAAGTTGAGAACAGTACACCTTAGTTCTTGCACAGGCTAATTTTGTCCAGCATGTTTCTTCCACCAGTTACATATAATATCCCAAATTTCTAACCTATGCTGGTGACAGATGTGCATCTATTGTGATGTCATCCAGTACTTTCTGGTGATATTACATATGACATTTTTCTCTGGCTACAGTTTAAAGGGCACTTTCTGTGTGTGGAGAAAAGTCTGCTACACTATCAAAATATGTAACTGAAGGATTACAGTATGACTACATATGATTTTATTTCTATATTGCTACCTTAAGAAGCAATGAGTAAATCTTCTAAGTTATGTCGTAAGATTTCTTTTCCAAGAGACAATATATTCTGCAATCTCATTGACAAAATTGTTAAGAGACCCTCCCTGCAGTTTTTGGGTCAATGGGGATATCACTGTTATGAACCCAGGATTTACAGAACACTGGCAAAAATTCTGAGGTACGTCGACTTGGATGGGTTTGACACACTACTCACAGATTATATCGCATTTGTGGAAAAATCAGGATACCGTTTTGAACTAAATTTCAATCTTGAGTTTACTGAAATATGTGTGAATACAATTCTGTACTGGGTTTTTGCCAGAAAAGGTAATCCTGACTTTGTGGAATTGCTTCTCAAGAAGACAAAAAAGTATGTTCAAGACAGAAGTTGTAACCTGGCACTAATATGGAGGTAATAATCCCATATGTTTTGACCATAGCAAGAACCGTTTATCTTTAGAGTACAATACTTTACTAAAATTAATACGCATAGAGGTGATTATGGCTAAGGAATTCTGACTTAATTGCTCATTTGTTCATTCCTTTATTCCTTCCTTATGTAATCAATAAATTTTATCTATATGTACATTATGTACCAATAAATCCTTACTGGTCCTGCTCTACACAAGTGCTCAAGGTAATGTAATGTTAGAAAACATAAGTTTTAAATTAAAAGAAAACATAGGTTTGTCTAACTAGACAAAGATGTTTTGTGTAATACTATGATCTCTTCTTTCCAAGAATACTGAGATTATATATTTATAGTATGTATACAAGTTTACTTTCAAGGTATGATTCACAATATGTACGTTTTTACTTAGTAATACTTTTAAACACAATAATTCCCTATTTGTGTGATAAATACTGATAAATTTGGCTCCAAATTCTCCAAAATCGAGCACAACGAATGTATCTAACATAGTCTGTTATGGGGCCAAATTTTTACATAGTCCAAACATGTCAATCTAAAAATAAAATTTCCTTTGAGACCTATTTTTTGAGTCTATAATATAGACTCTCAAGGTACTTAGTTTTCTCTAACTCTAACTTAGTTTTTGGTTTAGATGTTAGTATGATTAGAACAGAGATGTACTTGTTCATTCATCCAACAAGTATTTATCAAATATTTATTGATCATATTATGTGTGCAGCACTCTACTAGGCACAATGACAGGAGCAGGAAAGCAAGAGAAAACAAGATAGGATCTATTAAGGACTAAACTGGCTTAGGTTCTACCTGAAGCAGAGATGTTTTCTTTCTTCCTTCCTTCCTTCCTTCCTTCCTTCCTTCCTTCCTTCCTTCCTTCCTTCCTGCACGCGGGTATGCGCTCTCTCTCTCTCCCCGTCCCTCTCTTTTGTGCTAGGGCTCAAACCCAAGGCCTTCTGTGTGCTAGGCAGGCGCTCTACCATTGAGCTACCTCCCCAGAGATGTTTTCTTGATTGTGCATCACCATGCTTTTGTAGAACCCATGGATTGTGTTTCTCAATGATTACCCAAATATATAGCTTTTGTTTGGAAATATCAACAAATAAACCACCAAATAGCACTTTTTGTTATTTTAAGTGAGTGTTATATTTCTAACTACAGAAGAGATCATCAGCTTCTGAAGCTGAGTGTCACTAGCTGAGCTAAGTAGTGCCAATGTACAGTCTTGGCATGTCCATGGGAAAGGAAAACAGAATAAAATAGAGGAATAGAAGATAAATGAAAAGAATTAAATATGAAGGGGAAAAGGGGAAAATTGGGAAGAAAAATGAAAGAGAAACACACTGTGGATCACACCGATAGAGGGCCATTAACAGCTTAGTGTGGTTGTGTGTGGGTATGTGTGTATATAAGAGAAAAAGGGAGAGGAAGAAGGAGGGGGAAAGACACGGGGCAGGGGAGAGAGAGGGAGACAGAGAGGGAGGGAGGGAGGGAGGGAGGGAGGGAGAGAGAGAGAGAGAGAGAGAGAGAGAGAGAGAGAGAGATGCTATGAGCACTCTTCAACTGGGCTACCTCCATCCCTAGCCCCCATTGTTCTTACTGTTAGGTGCTCTTGAGTTGGGTTCAACTCATAGCCACCCTATGTACAACAGAATGAAACACTCCCTGACACGGTGCCATGTCTGGCACTATGTTAGTGCTTCTCTGCTATCCATAGGGTTTTTAATGGCTGATTGTTTCAGGAATGGGCTGCCAGGTCCTTCTCCCATTTTTTGCTGGAGATCAAACCTAGGACCTCAGAGAGCACAGAGCTGCACTCTACCAAATGAGCTAAACCCCAGCCCCCCAACCCCCATTAGCAACTATTATAAGGGACAGGTTTATATTAATACACTTTCACTCCAGTGCATTCACAATGTCAAATTCATTACAGGCCACAACATCACTTGTGTCTTTCAGAATCACAGAAGTTTATCTTTAGTGGAGCCTGAGAATGTATTTGGCATACCTTTACTCTGAGCAGCAGCTTTTGCAGAACACAGCTGGCTGATGCTCATTGGTCTATGCTTGAACAGCTCTACCAGGAGTGGGTTAACTATTTCCTGTAGTCAGTCCTTTGCCTTGGGCCCTTGTTTCCCAGTTATACACTTTCACCCCAGAGATTTATCTAGTCCCATGACCTTAAATATTATGTATAGGCCAATGGCCTGCAGCCATACCACTGTGGTTTCCAATCCCATTAGATCTCAGAAGCTAAGCAGGGTCAGGCTTGATTGGTACTTGGATGGGAGACCGCCTGGGAACACTAGGTGCTGTAGGTTTGGGAGAAGGACCCAGCAACACACTCACCAAAAAACCAATCAGCTATTGAAAACCTTATGAATAGCAGAGAAGCGGTAACAATCCTGTTTCACCTGTTGTATGTAGGGTCACTATGAGTCAGACATGGACTTGAAGACACCTAACAACAACAACAACAACAACATAGGCCAATGACTCCCAAATCTTTATCTCCTGCCCTGACCTCTCCTCTGAGCTCCAGACTCCCCCTGCATTCCACCTGACATTGCCGCATGGCATCTTGAACTTAGGCACAAAACAGAATATTGATCTAACTCATCCCTCTCCTTGCCAGTCTGACCCTTGCCCTGAATTTCCCATCTGATTAACAGTCCCTGAGCTCTACCTTCTTGCTCAAGGCAGAAATCTCAGACTTTTTTCTTGTTTGCTTTCCTCACCAACTCATCATCCGGTCCTTTTTACTATCTCTAAAACATACCCTCGTTCTGTTGTACAGTGTCGCTATGAATTGAACTCAACTTGACCACATCTAACAACAACAGCAACAAAATACCCTAATTAGTTCTGCCTCTTGTCATCTTCCCCATTTCTAACCCGGGTGAAGGCACCATCATCTCTCACCTAGACAACAGCAATAGACTCTTAAAGAGCCTACTAGCTTCCACTCTTCCCTCTGAACTCCTATAAACTGTTCTTGACTTGGACATCTGAGTTATCTTTTAAAAATGAAAAATCACCAATGCTTAAAATCTTCCAAAGTTTTGCCACTACAAATAGTATCAAAAAATACCCCTTATATAAAACCTTACATGAACTACCCTTCAGTATTTCTCCCAAACTCAGTCTCATGTTACTCTCTTCACATGATCACTGGATTTCAGCCCCACAACTTGTTAATTGAATATCCTAAAGTTCATTCCCCTTAAGGCGTTTTAACTGTTCCCTTAGCCTAAAATTCTCTTCATCCAGTTCTTCCTATGGCTTCCTATGACCTCCTTATTAGCTGAATGACAGTATAAACATCTCCTCAAAAAGACCTTCCCTAGTCACTCAATCTTAAGAAGCCTGTCAGTCATAGCATTTCAGTGTTATTCTGTACACAACACTGTCACTAATCTGTTTGTTTGCTGCTCATTTTTTCATTGGTTTCTTTGTTCACTATCTACCCTCACTAAAAGTGAGTTTCATGTGAGCAGGAACCCTGACTGTTTCATCACTGAATCTTCAGTGTCTAAAATTATGCCAGACATATAACAAGTGCTCAAATAAAATTTTAGTGAACAAAGTGAATTTTTATACAGCTTTGATTCTTCTTCCTCATAGTATACTGAAATTTGCCTCCATTGCTCCATTTCTGCCCTCAAAGCTGTAAAGAAAGTCTACTAATTTCTCTTCTCCCTGGAAACCACTACACTATTTGGGCACAGATATTATGTTCTCATCACAAATAACTTAATTTTCCTACCATCTTTTGTTCTTTCTTTGTTATTTCTACAACAGCATCATTCTTTGGTCAACCTCTGTTGTATTTACTCCAACTTGATAATTTCCACATAATAATGAATTTATTACATAGTCCTTGGGGTATAGGAGATCAAATTAATGAGGGAAAGGAGCTTCTCTGTCCATTTTTACAACAAATCTGCAACAAAAATTAAAGTGCCACTGTGTGACAGATTGCTGGTAAAGAGAGATGGTATCATTTAGTCAAAGTAAAAATAGTCATTTATTAAGTATTTTCTAAGTGTCAGGCATAATGTTATTTGTTGAAGATGCAATATAAATTAGACCCCTTTCTGATTTTGGGAAGCTCACATAACAGTGAGGCATAAATGTAAAAAATAGGAGCCTGTGCAGTAAAAAGAATAGAGAAGGAAATTTTCAACACTACTGAGTAGAGGTTTGTATTTGAGAAAGCTCTCTACAAGAAGGGATGTCTTAAATTGATTTTTTAAAAATGAGAGTTTTCTCTTTCTTTCCCTTGAGAAAAAAATATATAGTCAAGGTAGAGGGAGGATGATTAAACCCAAAGGAAATTCAAAATGTTTTATTCAATGTCTATAGGTAGTTTAGCTATAGCTAGAAAATGAGATAAGAATCAGGTAGCAGCAATAGATAAAGCCTGGATGTGAAACCCTGAAAGACTTTGTAGGACATATTGAAAGACTTGAAATTTACATCATTGTGATACCCCAGAAGGTGAAAGCTGTAGAATAAAAAGATTCACCAGCCTCCATTTAAAGACTGGATTGTGGGAAGGAAAGATATAGGTAGGGGCAGGGAAACTAGTTAGTAGACTACACAAACACTCAAGGTACAATAGCAGATCCAGAATTTCTATATAGAAAGAATGAGGAGAAGTGATTATGAAGGGAGGTGGTTAGAGGAGTTATCTGAAGCAGAATTGGCACAGCATGTACAGTGTGATTCCTTATCATATATGTGTATTTATAATAGTTTTGAGAGAAATAATTCTGTTTACCACCATCCACCCCAACTTCACCCCTCTTTAACACTACAGTTGTTCAGAGAGAACTAAACTAAAGCAGTAGCACTGGAAGAGGGGGTAAAGAGAGATATTTTTAAGTAGACATAAACCATAGTAAGTGATTAGAAATGGAGAATCAAAGAAAAGGAGGAGTTAGTCTTAAGATTTCTAAATTTTGAGCTGGGCACAGTTGCACACACCTATAACCCCAGCAGCTCAGGAGGTGGAAGCAAGAGGATTGCAAGTTGGAGGCCAGAGGCAGTCTGCATAACTTAGTCTATACAAGCAAGTCTGTATAACTTAGACCTTGTCTCAAAAAGCAAAAAAGGGGTGGGGGCGGGGGCTGAGGGTGCAGCTCAGTGGTCCAGCACTTGCAAAGCATGTAAGCGCGAGGCTCTGGGTTCAACCCCCAGTACCGGAAAAAAAAAATTTCTAAATTTTGAGACTGGTTGATTGGCTGTATAGTTTTCTGTTGCTGCTACAACAAACTGCCACAAACTTAGTGGCTATTCCCCGCAACCTCACCAGCATTTGTTGTTGTTTGTTTTATTGATCTTTGCCATTCTTACTGGTATAAGGTGAAATCTCAGCGTTGTTTTGATTTGCATTTCCCTAATGGCTAGGGATGTTGAGCACTTTTTCATGTGTTTCATGGCTTTATGGACCTCTTCATTTGAGAACTGTCTACTCTGTTCCTTTGCCCATTTGTGTATTGGGTTGTTTGGTTTTTGGGTTTTTTTTTTTTCTTGAGTTCTTTATAAATTCTACTAATTAGACCTTTGTCAGATGTATAAAATGCAAAGATCTTTTCCCATTCCGTGGAGGTTTCCTTGACTCTGTTAATTGTTTCTTTTGCTGTGCAGAAGCTTTTTAATTTCATGTGATCCCATTTATCTATTCTTGTTGCAATTTCTTGAGCAATTGGGGTCCTATTAAGGAAATCTTTTCCAATGCCTATATGATGGAATGTATTGCCTATCTTGCCTTCTATAAGTCTTAAAGTTTCTAGTTTTATGTTGAGATCTTTTATCCATTTTGAGTTAACTCTCGTGTATATTGAGAGATGTGGATCCACTTTCATTTTTCTGCATGTGGATGACCATGTTTCCCAGCACCAGTTGTTGAAGAGGCTGTTCTTTTTCCAGTTTACTGGCTTTGCTCCTTTGTTGAAAATAAGGTGGCTATAGGTGTGTTGGGGCTGGGATTTAGCTCAGTGGGTAGAGCGCTGCGCTGCAGTCTCTGAGGTCCCGAGTTCAATTCCCAGCACCGCAAAAATGGGAGAAGGGCCTGGCAATCCACTCCCAAGGCAATCCCGAAACAGTCAGCCATTGAAAACTCTATGAGGGTCGCTATGAGTCGGATACCGACTCGATGGCACCTAACAACAACAACAACAATAGGTGTGTTGAGGTATATCTGGGTCTTCTATTCTGTTCCAGATGTCTTCTGGCCTATTTGTATGCCAGTACCAAGCTGTTTTTGCAACCACTGCCCTGTAGTAAAGTTTGAAGTCAGGGATTGTGATTCCACCTGCATTAGATTTGCAGCTTAAAAGTGTTTTGGCTATACATGGTCTTTTGTGGTTCCATACGAATTTTTGGATCATTTTTTCTATTTCTGTAAAGTCAGTCAGTGGAATTTTAATGGATACACTTTTACATTGTTGGTGGAGCTGTAAATTGGTCAACCACTGTGGAAATCAATATGGAGGTACCTCAAAAAACTAAAAATAGATCTACCATATGACCCAGCTATAACACTATTGGGAATTTACCCAAAGGGAGATGGGTCATCATACCACAGAGACACCTGCATCTCCATGTTCAATGCAGTGCTTTTCACAATAGCAAAGATATGGAATCAACCAAAGTGCCCTTCAACAGAAGAATGGA
>VMDO01033628.1:0-17765 GCA_007922755.1 Pedetes capensis
AAAAGAAAAAAAAAAAAAAAAAAATGGGCTGAGGTGCAGCTCAGTGGTCCAGCACTTGCAGAACATGCAGGCGCGAGGCCCTGGGTTCAACCCCTAGTACCAACAAAAAAAAAAAAAAAAAAAAAAAAAGATTATTCAGAAGTGACTGCAGCAGTATATAGACAGGGAATTACCGGAAAATCAAGCAGGATTCAGAAGAGGGCGGGGAACTAGGGACATCATTGCGGATGTCAGGTGAATATTAGCTGAAAGCAGAGAATATCAAAAAGATGTCTATGTATGTTTCATTGGCTACGCAAAAGCATTTGATTGTGTGGATCATAATAAATTATGGATAACACATCGGAAAATGGGAATACCAGAACACCTATTTGTGCTCATGAGAAATCTGTACATGAATCAGGAGGCAATTGTTCGAATAGAACAAGGAAACACCGAGTGGTTTAAAGTTGAGAAAGGTGGGGCCGGGCGTGGTGGCCCACGCCTGTAATCCCAGAGGCTCGGGAGGCGGAGGCAGGAGGATCGCAAGTTCGAGACCAAAGGCAGTCTACGTAATTTAGCGAGACCTTGTCTCAAAAAGTAAAAAAAAAAATGGGCTGAGGTGCAGCTCAGTGGTCCAGCACTTGCAGAGCATGCAGGTGCGAGGCCCTGGTTTCAAACCCCAGTAACGCAAAAAAAAAAAAAAAAAAAAAAAAAAGGTGAGAAAGGTGTGCATCAGGGCTGTATACTTTCACCCTATCTCTTCAATTTATATGCTGAGCAAATAATCCGAGAGGCTGGACTTTAGGAGAAAGAACACGGCATCAGGATTGGAGGAAGACTCATTAACAACCTGTGTTGCACAAATGACACCACTCTGCTTGCTGAAAATGAAGAGGATTTAAAACATTTACTGATGAAGATCAAAGATCATAGCCTTCAATATGGGTTGCGACTAAACATCAACAAAACAAAAATCCTTACGACAGGGTCAGCACGCAACTTCACAATAAATGGAGAAAAGATTGAGGTTGTCCAAGATTTTGCTTTGCTTGGCTCTGTAATCAACACCTGTGGAAGCAGCAGTCAAGAAATCAAAAGACGCATTGCTCTAGGAAAAGCTGTGGCGAAAGATCTCTTTAGAGTGTTGAAAAGCAAAGATGTCACATTGAGGACGAAGGTACATCTGACTCATGCCATGGTATTTTCAGTCGCATCATATGGTTGTGAATGCTGGACATTGAACAAGAGAGACAGAAAACGAATTGATGCTTTTGAATTGTGGTGCTGGAGACATCTATTGAATATACCATGGACTGCCAAAAGAACCAACAAATCTGTCCTAGAAGAAGTACAACCAGAGTGCTCCTTGGAAGCAAAAATGGCCAAACTGCATCTTACATGTTTTGGACATGTAGTCAGGAGAGAACAATCCCTGGAGAAGGACATCATGTTTGGAAGAGTGGCAGGTCAGCGCAAAAGAGGAAAACCCTCCACCAGATGGATTGACACAGTGTCTGCAACAATGGGCTTAAACATAAATAAGATCGTTTGCCTGGCACAGAATCAGCAAGTGTTTCGATCTGCTGTGCATAGGGTCGCTATGAGTCGGACTGGACTCGACGGCACCTAACAACAACAACAACAATGATTGTGCAGTAAATGTGTGTGTGTGTGTGTGTCTGTGTGTGTGTGTGTGTGTACAGACATACACACACATTAACTGCAATGGTTAATTTTGTTTTGAAATATGGCATGAGTTCATAGACATAATATTTTTTGAGTAAGACAGTAAAATTTAAAAATGAAATTTCCCAGTGGCACATATATTTCTATTTATACCACTTCTTTCCTTACTCTCAATCTTTCTTCTCATCCGTTTCCACATCATCACTAAGATCACCATGTTCACTTTTATTTTCTTTCTATTTGAAGTTATAATATGTTAAAATTTAAATGGGAAAAAACTAATATATATTTGTGAAATTGTGAACTCCCACAACATTATGAATGTACCATGCATTTTTGTTGATATTATTCCTAAGTATGCATTTTGTCTTTAACAATTTTATCTAAGATGATTATAGCTATCCTGGATTTATTCTGGTTTTGTTTTGCATAGTGTATTTTCATAGTTACTGCTATATCTTATATTTGAACTTTTATTTTGATTTATACATTTTTCTATAAGCATGAAATGTCTAAATTTGTGATTTTCTAATCCAATATTATAATCCATATTTAACAGAAAATCTTATCCTAATTATATTTCATCATAATATTATTCCTTTGTTCACAAAGATTTTATTTTGCTTTCATTTTCAGATAACATGTCAGGGATTTTTTTTTTTTTTTAATTTTTCAATTTGGAGTATCCCATGGGGTGGATCTCTGAGAGCACCCAGTAACCCGGTTCAGCCCAAGAGACCTTCCGACTTTCAGCCATCTCCACTTGGTGCAGGCAATCCATGTAGAAACCCTTCCCCCTAAACCTGCCCGCTTTCAACAAGAGAGTGGGTAGGGAAAATCCCTTTCCCTGCAGCGGAACTGAGAAATCCCAAACTGAAGCAATCCTCACCAGTCAGGAACATTTTCACAAGAGACAAATGGAGACAGACCTATAGACAGAGGCGCCAGGAGGGTTGAAGTTGGACAACCCTGCACGGGCTTCACCTAATAGCAACAGAGAGGAAGGAGAGACTACAAAACACTGGGCAAAGACAGCAGCCTGAAGGAAGTGAGGCGGGGCCCTCTCAGAAGGTTGATGACAGCTGTGAATAGTAGGAAAACCACTCTAGCCTGAGCTCTCTAGTATATTCTACTGCCTTATTCACTTTACTGTTCTGATACCTCTTGTGACGGTATACAGGGTTTTTTTTTGTGTGTTTGTTTTGTGTTAGTTTATAATTTTATATTTTAATTTCTATTAGTCTTTGTTTTCTTTCTCCTCTTTTCCCCTCTCCTTTCCCTATTTCCTCTCCCTCCTCATCCTCCAGTAGAGAAACAGAGCCTGTTGCTTCCCTAGCCTCCAGTTCCATTGGAATAGTGAATTGGAGAGTGTGAAACTGAGGAGTTGGTTGGAGTTGCATGATTGTATCAGTGAGTCTTCAATTTTTTTTGTTTCGTTAATCTTCATGCCTATTTTTGTGCCAGTATAAAGTGTTTTTTGAACTATGATCCCATAGTATCATTTGAAGTCTGATATTGAGACACTTCATGCACTGTTTTTGGTGCTTAGAATTATTTGGGGTATACACAGTCTTTGTGTTTCCATATGAATTGTAGGATATTTTCCTACTTCTGCAAATATAGTTATTGGAATTTTGATGGGAATTGCATTAAATCTATGAATTCCTTTTGGAAGCATAGTCATTTTCACAATATTAATTTTTCCAATCCATGAGCATGGAAGGTCCTTCTAACTTCTAGGATCTTCTGCTATTTCTTCCTGTAATGTTTTGAAGTTTTCCTCGTAGAAGGGTTTAGGGTCTTTGGTTTAGTTGATTCCAAAATATTTAAACACCAGATGAAGAAATAATTCAATTAATAAATGGAAGAATAAACTGAACATATAGTTCTCAAAAAAGATGAACAAATGAAAATAAACGCATGAAAAAATTCTCAACATCATTAACCAGAAAATAAATGCAAATCAAAACTACTCTGTGATTCCATCTCCCCTCAGTAAGAATGACTATTGTTTTCAAAAGAGTGCTGGTGAATAAAAGAGCCTTATAGACTGCTTATGTGCACATAAGTTAGTAGAGCTACTATGGAAATAAGTAAGGAGTTTCTTCAAACACCTAAAAATAGAACTACCATGGGGTCCTTCTATATCATTTTCCAGTATATAAACAAATATACCTTGGTTAATATATGAGAGTTATCTGTATGCTCATTACTGTGCTATTTGCAATAGCAAAGTAATGGAATCATAATAGGTGCCCAGCAATGGATGAATGAATAAAGAAAATGTGTTGTGCATACACAATGGAGTATTGTTTAGCCACAAAGTACAAAATTATGTCATTGTAGGAAAGCATATAGAACTGGAGATCTTCATATAATAAAAATAAACCACACACAGAAAGACAAAATGCTGGATATTTTCTATATTCATGTGTTCAAAATATATTTAAAAACACATGAATTAGAGGCAAGACTATTTGGGACAAGGAAGAGCCTATGGGAGAGGTGCACATGACAATGAAGTGCAGGTGAATATGATCAAATTGCACTATATGCATCCATGAAATTGAAAATTTAACTAATGTCATACGAATAAAATATCGTATTTTAATGGAAACAAATAATAACTGAAGTAAATCTCATATTTGAACCTTCTATCTGATGGCAAAAGTGATTCAACATTGTCTTAATACCTTCTATGTATTTTAGAAAACACATATATGTAAACTTAAGATTCATCTCGTTCTGAATGTGTTTTATCTCTGAACCCATGCAGAGAATTCCTATTTGGATGTAACAAAATGATGTAGCACTTAGGGACAAAGATGCAGCCTAGTAGACCCACACTGGAAGCCAATATGGAGACGACTTCCATGGCCACCATGGCCTTCCCTTTTGTACTGTAGTAGACAGGAAGGAATGTAATCCACACAGTACAGAACACCACCATGCTGAATGTCAAGAATTTAGCTTCATTGAAAGCATCAGGCAGGTTTCTGGCCAGGAAAGCCACTGTGAAGCTCCCCAGGGCCAGTATGCCCAGGTATCCCAGGACGCAGTAAAAGGCAGTGGGAGAGCCCTTGTTGCACACAATGATGATGTGGCCATGTTCAGAGGATGCATCTGTGTCAATAAAGGGTGGAGAAGTTCCCATCCAAATTCCACACAGAATGAGTTGGATCAGGGTGCAGATGGGGATGATGAAGTTAGGGGACCCTGATGCCAGCACCTGCCTCATCCTTCTTCCTGGAACAGTGACCTTAAAGGCAAGTACCACAATAATAGTTTTGGTCAAGATAGTGGACACTGACACAGTAAACTCCAAATGTAGTTTGCTGGAGGATGCAGATAGTGGTGTTGGGACATCCAATGAAGAGTAAGGAGCAGAGAAAACAGAAGATGAGGGAGATGAGCAGGATGTAACTGAGACCTCGGTTATTAGCCTTAACGATGGGAGTGTCTCGGTGTCTCACAAAGAGTGCAAGAATAGCAGCTGTGAGAATGGTGAAACTCAAGGCTGTACCAGCCAGAGCTTTGCCCAAGGGGTCTTCATAAGCCAGAAAAGTCACAGATTTTTGGAGGCACTGGTTTTGCTGAATGTTGGCATACTGATGATGTGGACACTTCACGCACACTCCCATATCTAAACACAAAGACATTATCATCTATCTTAGTTCTGCATTTCTTATTCACCTTCCCCCCCATATTTGTACAGTAGACTAACATGGTGAATTTGTCCTCCTTTGTTGTTTTCAGACACAAAGTAAAGGAATGTTATATAGGAAATGACCTTAAAAATGCTGCCCATTTTCTATATGGTAAAATGATCAATGCTATTATTTCTTCTATTGTACATATGGCATATTCATGAACATTTTTCTATTCTATTCTTATGAAGCTCTTAAAACACCCCTATCTAAATTGAACCTCTGAAGCCTTTGTTATTCATTCAATGAGAATGTACCACATGATGGTACATACATTGTTAGGATATGACTAACATTACCTGGTATGGAGTAGAATAAGTCCTCCAATAGTATGAGTAATAGTTACACCACAAACAATTAGTATTATGATTACAATAGGACTGAACCCATATATCATGTTGAAAATACCTAATATCTTTCCACTTTTGAGACTTTCTATCCATGAACATGGTTTATCTAACCACTTACTTCAATTATCATGCTGTAAATCCTTTCCTATAATTCACTGACATATTCTTTTTAAAAGTTTTTTCAGATTTATCACTAGATCATAATATTAAGCAAGTGTAATTTTTTGACATTTTCTTTGAGTGTTCTGTGAGATCTACAATTTTTGTACATTAAAATTGTATTGTATTACCACTAAATCCAAACTCAAATTCATTAATTTATCAGGATTGTGAGAATAGATTAATTCTACTGAATGTGTTGATACACATGATAAAATAGCGATTTTAGTTTTGTCCTGCCAATATTTTTATACCTATGTTCTTATGAATTTGTTATGACTTATATTTTGAATATATATAGATGAGAAATTATTTACATTATACTTTCATATGAAACTTTCAGTAAATCTGCCCAAGTGACTGTTTTCAGTCATGTTACTTTATTTTGCAATTTTTCTTTACTTTTGACCGATATGATTTTTCAACTGTTAATTTATTCATTTATTTATACTTATTTATAAATGCTGGTGGGGAACAAAGTAATAAGACTTTTGCTATACCTACTATGCATCTACTACATCAATTTTTCTTGGACTTTTGTCAACTTACATATTTTATAGAACCATAATTCCCATATATTCATAAAGTTGCATCACGTGTTTTGGAGTGATTCTCTCCTCCTTTGACCTCTACTTTATTTCCCCTCCCTTTTCCACCTTCCCATACCTCTGCTTGGCCCCACTGGTCCCCAACACCATTCTTTCAGCTTTGCTTATATTATCCCTTCATAGATAAATATGGTTGACACGTTCCTCCATTTTACAAATTTTTTTCTTTTTGAACAATTTTCTTTAGGATTATCAATTTTTTTGTACTAGAATCATCACTAGATTTTTTTCATTTTCTCCATGGATGTCTCATATTTTTGAAAGACTTCTAGTCATCATTTCATCTTTTACATTTGTGTTTAACATGCCCTTTATGTACAATGTGATGAATATTTCAAATCCAAAATTTTAGCCATTTTTAATTTATATATTCATAATTTATATATAGATAATTAAAATATATATACATAATTTATACATATACATAATTTAATATATATATATATACATAATTACACACACAAGGCAAGAGGGGATAGAGATGTGAGGCTGAAGAGGATTGTAAAGATAAAGAAAAGATAAAGTGCAGGCCCTGGTCACTAGAACAGTTGGAGAGATTTTTAAGTCCATAGGGCCAAAGGTTTCATAAACATTGGTCCAGGACTTATAACACTTTCCACTGTGAGGATCCTGGTGCCTCAGTCCACCCAGATGCTGCAATGTCAACTTTTATTGGAGGCTGAGGATTCTCAACTTCTTAACATACAAATGAGCTATATTTGGCCTAAATAAAAGCTGTAACACTTACAGGCTGAAGATTCCCAACTCTTCAACCTACATAAGAACTGTGACACTTACAGCCCAAGGACTCCCCGTCCACTTGGCCTACATAGGATCTGCGACACTTATAGGCTGAGGACCCTTGAACCTCTCCGCATACATTGCAGCTGTAACACTAGACAGTGCTGCTTGCTGCCGCCTCTCTGATCTGCTTTCTGCCCACAGTTGCTGTTGTCAAAACCCAGAGACACAACAGCTGCCTAAAATCACCATTTGAAGGCCTTCTCCTTGCCCACTCATGATTTCTATCCAAGTAGAGCAAAAGGGTCCCAGAGAGCTCGTTGGTGAGCTTTAACCTGGAAGATTGCATAATTAGTATTTTCAAATATAGACTTTTTGTGATTTTTGAAATACCATTTATGGCTTACAGGCTATTGATAAGTATATTTATTCAAGCATAATATATGAATTCACATTGTTTGGTGCATTGTCCTCTGTGCACACGGACCATGCATAGGAAGGTAACATGTCTCAATTTGTGTAAATAACATATATATCCAAATTAACGACATAAGGTACACTATAGTCAGTCCGAATATATTTTAAAACAAATTGGAAATCAGACTAAGTGTAAAATGAAATTAAGCCTCTTATCAGTCACAAATATAAAGGAAAATGGCAATAGAGAAATGATTCGTTTATGCTGGGAATTCTTTTTCAGTACCAGGAGTTGAACAAATGGCCTTGCACATGCTAGGCAAGTGCTCTACATTGAGCTGCAATCCCAGCCACTACACACACACACACACACACACACACACACACACATATGTATATATGTATGTTTTTATATGGATTGTCACTATTTTGCACCTCTGTTTTCAATCTCACAATCCTTCTGCTCAGTCTCTTCAGTTGCTCGGATTAGAGGTATGTGCCATCTATCCTAGCCATGCCAGGAATCAAGATAAATTCAACTATTTCCAATCTAGTTATTAGGATATGTGAAAATCTTAATATTGTTTTTATGTACTTTTTCTACACCATGTCCCACATCTCATTTCCATAATTTAGTTTTAATACAATTGATCCTCAGTTAAGGTATCTTGAATCTTAATAAACTGAGAATAAGCCATTTTAGCTAATCATAACTAGGAATTATGCTACCCTAGTCATACTTTATGTGATAATAATGCTACTGCCTCAGAGACAAACTCCATGACACTCTCTCCAAAATATGTATCCTATTGGTTACATATTCCTGAAAATCTCTGTGCACATTATTACTACAACTTTATGACACTAACATAATTCATGTCATTATATTTTTAACACACTCTCACTTAGGAATTCCAGGAAAGCAAGTCCTAAAATATACCAATTGAGGTTATCTCATACCATAAGCATGAGGAACACCAAATGTACACGCATTTCTTTAAAAACAAACTTTCTAAGCACTTGCTCTTCGTCAAGAAAAGTGTTAGTCACTGGGAAATAAATGATGTTCAAATCTATGCACTCAATGTTATCAAAATGTACTTTCAGAGAAGACAATCCATAGGTACTTAATAATGCTATGCATTAAATTCTATGTGGAGTGGGAAATTATAAACTGTGGGGTGTAGAAAAATGGTCTCTCATAAAATAATGCTTTCCATGAGGGTAAAATGTAATAATAATAACCAATGAGTATATTGAAGGAAAAAGGAGTCTTCGTTTTCAAAAGGAAAAAGAATTTAGTACAACAATTGATGTACTAAGTGAAAGAAAAAGGAACTTTATCTTTACTGTCCACTTCAAGATCTTTTCCATTCCTTGCATGGATATGGAAATATAAAAGATAGGTAGAGAATGTGTCTACAAGGCAAGCACTTACCTGTCTGATTGGAAATCTCATTTTCAGGGCAAGGGGTACAATCAAAACAACAAGCAGCCTTTCCCTCCTGAGGGGTTTTCCTAAATCCAGGATTACAACTCTCACTGCACACAGAGTGCGGAGTCTGAGGAAAATCAGATATGTGTCAGTAACTTCTATCACTTTTACCTAACTATTCACAACCATAGTGATAAACTTAATTTGTATACATAAATAAATTTAATAAATTGATTCAATGCTGGTTATTGAATTATAAAAAGTAGGAATATTTAATAAATTATGGTAGAGTACATGTACTCTTTTTCCATTCATCACAAAGTTGGTAAGAAATCTTTTTAAATTGGAATATAGGTTAGTTAAATTTCTTTTTTCTTTTTCCATTTTCCTTCATTTTCTTTTACTTTTTTTTTTTTTTTTTGCATTATTTAGGGTCAATCTCAAAACCTCACAAACACTTTGCAAGTGCTTTTAAAGTGAACTGCATCTCCAAGCCCACTTTAAAAAATTTTTGAGTCAGCATCTCACTGCATTATACAGGTTGCCTCTGGCCTCAAATTTTCAATCTTCTTGTCTCTGCCTCTCAAGTCACTAGGATTACAAATGTGTCTATCCTTAGTTCTCAAATTTCCATATGTACACAAAAGTCACAACTTTTAGTTATTCATGTTTAGCTCTGTGCATTATGACTAGGCTAAATTTAGCTCAGTTTGTAGAGCACCGCTCTGCAGTCTCTGAGGTCCCGAGTTCGAGTCCCAGCACCGCAAAAATGGGAAAAGGATATGGCAACCCACTCCTAAGGCAATCCCGAAACAATCTGCCATTGAAAACCCTGTGGGGGTCACTATGACTTGGACACAACTTGATGGCACCTAGCAACAACAACAACAACAACATACCTCTATTATTCCTGTAGCCCACTCTATCCTATCTTCAGATAAAGACAATTGTTGACCATGTGGACCATGTGGGGAAAAGTGTCCTACTTTTGTCCTAAATCTAAGACCTTCTGGAAAATTCAAAAAGTTGATAATGTCATACACTGCATCCAGCCCTCTTTTCTCATCCAAATTCACTTGGTCTCCAGCTGGGTTGTAAAACTGGATGTTCTTCACAGAGGGGTGAAGCTAAAAGAGATGTATTATCACATGAGAAATTTGGCCTCAGGGTTAAGGCAGAAATTCTGACTGAAAGAAACCCTTACTTGTATTTAATCCATGATGTATGATGCAACTTTAATACAAGCTTCCAGGGTAATAAGACAAATAATGTCTATTAATAAAATACAATAATATTTCTAAAATAATTCTTTTGATACAAAGCATTACAATAAAACCCATAAGAAACAGTGCACTTGAGAGTTGGACAAAACTCAACTGTGGAGTCAAAGCTTCTTATATACATTTTCCATCTGATTCTTGAGAGATCATCTAGCTGAAAAATCCCAAAACTGGATATAATACCTGTTACAATAACAAAGTGCCCGCAGCCATACTACTAGGCTTCAGATCTGATCAGATCTCAGAAGCTAAGCAGGGTCTGGCCTGGTTAGAACTTGGGTGGGAGAATGCCTGGAAATAGCAGATGCTGTCAGCTTGGAAAAAGAACCCAGGACCCACAGCCAAAAAACAATCGGCCATTGAAAATCCTATGAATAGCAGAGAAGCACTAATAACACTGTTTGGCTATTCTACATAGGGTCACTATGACTCGGATACCAACTTGATAGCACCTAACAACAAGAACAACTGAAACAAAAATACTTCAAAACTAAGTGAGATTAGTGATAGAATGTGTCCATTGTGGTGCTTAGAACCAGTAAGGTATTTAAAAAGCATTACAACTTTTCCTATTGTACTGGAATAACTTCATGGGAAAAGTGTATAACTTTCCTATTGACATTTGGTGGGCATGATGGGGACATCATTGCAATGAAGCAAAGTTTATGAAATATTAAATTTGTCTTTTATCACTGCCTGAATGAACTTGATTATTGCTGCCAGAGTATAAATTTCCCTCTGGAAAAAGAAACTGATACAGTATATTTTATACTTTTGGTAACAGTACAGTAAGTTACTTTCGTAGAACTCTAGCACAACCCCTTAAGAAGGCACTTTAGGAGAGTACACAAAAACAATGCAATAGACATAACCTGCCAGGGCGAAAACACTACAGGTTCTTCATTTCTCATTGGTTGCATTTCTAGTTGATGAAGAAGCATCTCATGGACTGCATGGGCCACAGCATACACAGCATTGTATATATTGTAACTCTCATCGCTCATGCCCATGGCAAAATGATTCCCAGGCCACCACGCCAGAGAGGCATTGTATGGACACTTCTTCAATGTACAGTCCAAATTAGGCAGTGAGCAGCCAAAATTAATAGACCAAAATAGCCTGAGGTAAGAGTCTTCTGGGTATGTGTAAGGGTTAACTTTCTGGATAAAATTTGGGAAACCAGAAAGCTCTTCATGGTGGTGTGAAAAAATGAGAGTCCCATGGAATGAGTCAAGTATGAAATTCCTCCCAGAGCTGGCAGCTTGCCATGGTGAGTTTGTGACCCATACTCTCCCTGTCACTAAATATTTTCCCGTATAAAACATTGCATCAAATGCAAGATCAGTATCAAAGTATATGATAAAAACATTTGCTGATGATTTTTCTCTGGCCCACACAGGGGATGGCTTTTTATCTGAGTGAAGTTCCAAATCAAGCTGTTTGATGATTTCAACAAATGCAGCACATATTCCATTCCTGTCCATCTCTCCTCTCAAGTCTGAGAGAAACTGGAAACCTTTCACACCTTCTGCAATGACCAGTCCCACCCAGGTCCAGCTGAAATGAAGCATCAAGGAGACCATGCCGATCACCAAGTAGGTGTCCTTGGGAGCCAGCTGATACATAGAAGGAAACTGTCCATCATCCCTCAGAATAGGATAAAAAGAGCCAAAGAAAAGCTAAAAATGAAAAAAGATAATTGGAATCTAGGAGGGATAGATTTCTCATTAATGCCAGTGTCCACATGAATTTCTTTAAGCAACAGCTACAAATGTTAGAAGGAAAGATTTGTTCATTGTATCACCCTAATCACCTGACTTCTAAGTATTTTTAGAAAACATCTTATGAGATTCAGAGTTACTGAAAAACCCTTTCCTCACTCCTCTCTCAACTCTGCTGATTACAAAGATTATGTAGGTAACTCACCAAGTCTCTGAGTTCTTAATGTCTACGGTTATACAATTCGAGAGATACAAAAACCCACTTTCCTCCTTTCTCCTTCTTTAGCTGCATGTGCTTAGAACACAAGGAGACATGATTTCATCTCTCCCCATCCCATCCACACTTACCTGTGGATATCTGTAAAGTTCCAGAAGTGTTGCAATCTGGGAAGCACTTTGCCATGATGGTCCTGCAAGTGCTGCCATTGACTTGCTCTCTCTCCTACAAGTGTAATTAGGGAGTTCATCATGTCCTGTGAGGAAAGTCAGGACACTCTCCAGTGTTGCCCACTGACTGTGCTGAAAATTATGGAACTCATATCCCAGAGTTATGTTGGGTAAAAGATGGGGATTCCTGTTGATCTCCTCGATGGCAAAAACCAAAGCCAGAACATACTGGTAGTTGTTAGTCTTTAACCTACATAAATAGCAAGAAGTCCCAAGGGTAAAGACTCAATCCATAACGATTTTCAATCCTATTATAACAACCTGCATGAATGCATATGTATTTCCAAAATCCTTACATGAAAATCTAAAACTTACTTTGATGATTTTTGATGGTGTATTTTGGGGAGATAATGAGGATTAGATGAGTTCCTGATGGTTTGCTCATGTATGAGATTAGTGTCCTTTAAAGAGATAAGAGAGGCTGAGATTTAACTTGGTAGAGGGATTCTCTGCAGTGTCTGAGATCCCAGGTTCAAGTGCCAGCACTGCAAAAATGGGAGAAGGACATGGCAATCCACTCCCAAGGCAATCCCCAAACAATCAGCTATTGAAAACACTGTGAGGATTGTTATGAGTCAGTCAGAACTCAACGGCACCTCACAACAATAACAACAAAGAGAGAAGAGAGAACTTGCTCCAACTTTATGCCTTATGAGGAATATTTACAAGACATCCATTCATGAACTAGGAAGCAGGGACTCTCTTAATCTTCTTAACTTCCACAACTCTTAAATGTTTATAACTGTGGTTTAAGCCCACTTTTGTGATGCATTTCTACACAGAATCCAGGTCTAAGACAACAACTTGTTTAAGGAAAAACATCATGTGAATAGAATCTATCTTTGGAAAATTTGGTTCTCAAATGTCTTAGTATCTATACCTGAATCTAATATAATAATTTTAACTCTAGCATGCCCTTACTAAATTCCACATATGTGGAAGAAAATAATTCCATTAATTAAGGAAAATCTAATGAAAGGAAAAGCAGATATTGCTTATGGTGGTTTTTTATATGGTTCTTTGTATGAAAACAGAAAATGAATGTAAATACTAACATGCCATTAGGTGATTCATTATAGACCACCATTAATCACATGTATTTGATGATACAAAAGTAGAATAATTCTAACTGAAGTGTCTAGAACAAACAAAAAACACAAGAAGTGTGAGATATTTATGGTCCATCATAAGGCTGGAAAATAAGTCACTTAAGCTTCTTCCTTATCAAAGTTATGCATCTGCCAGTATGAATGCCTGCAAAATCAGATCAAATTTTCAGCTCCAAATGTGGAGGAAGTATAAAAAGGCAGAGGAATTTGGGAGAAGCATCAAGGATTATTAGGACTGGAAATCTGGCCTTAGAGATATGACATTGTCAATATAAACTTGTTCATCCTTTATTACTTTAAAATAGAAAAGTAATGCCAATATGTAAATTGATATCTATAGCAGAGCTTTCCAACTCTGCCTACCATCCTGCATACTAGTAGAAATGACAATTTCTTACATTTCTCTGACCATTGAACTGAAATTTCAGCAAAGTTCAGTAGAGGATCTCTTTGTATTATTTTTAATCCTCCTGTATTTGGGGGCTTAATAGCCTAGTTCATATTCACATCTTATTAACGCCTCCTGTGTGATGAGAATAATATACAAGTACAACTGTGTGTGTGTGCTAGATTGAGTGTTTGAAGTACTTTGGATTGAACTCATAGCCTCCTGCATTGTAGCCTGGTTACCAACAACTGAACTATATCACCAGCAAGGATATTACATGTTCTGTGATTGTGTAGTAAGTGTGTGTGTGTGTGTGTGTGTGTGTATTTACACATTAACTGCAATGGTTAATTTTGGTTTTGAAATATGGCATGAGTTCATAGACATGTTTTTGTGTAACACAGGAAAATTTAAAAAGAAATTTGCCAGTAGCATATATTTTTATATTTGTACTACTTCTTTCCTTACTCTCAATCTTTCTTCTCATGCTCTTCCACATTATTATCACTGAAATCACCATGTTCATTTTTATTTTCTTTCTATTTGAGGTTATAATATGTTAAAATTTAAATGTGAAAAAACTAATGAGTATTTGTGAAATTATGAACTCCCACATTATGAATTTACCATGTATTTTCCTTGATATTATTCCTAAGGATGTACTTTGTCTTTATCAAATTTATCTAAAATGATTTCAGCTACCCAGGATTTATTCTGGTTTTGTTTTCTATAGTACATTTTCATAGTTACTGCTATATCTTATATTTGAGCTTTTATTTTGGTTTATACATGTTATCTATAAGCATGAGCTATCTAAATGTGGGTTTTCTAATCCAATATTATAATCCATATTTAACACAAAAACACATCGTAATTATATTTTGTGATAATATTATAACTTTGTTCCCAAACATTATATCTTGCTTTCCTTTTTCAGATAACATGTCAGTGATTTTGTTTTTGTTTTTTTAAATGTGTCAATTTGTACTTGTTTTTCTGTTTTATTTATTTCTATTTTATTTATTTATTTATTTATTTTTGCAGGGGCTTGAACCCAAGGCCTCATGCTTGCATGCTTTGCTAGTGCTGTACCACTGAGCTGCACCCTCAGCCCATTATTTTACTTTATTGAGACAGGGTCTCACTAAATTATACAGACTACATCTGGTCTTGAATTTACAATCCTCCTACCTCTGACTCCCAAGTCACTGGGATTATAGGCATGCACCACCAGGCCTTGCTCTGTTTTTCCTGCTTTAATATATCCACTCTATTTTAGTGAGAGTTACATTCCACAATTCTGTTTTCTCGTGTGAAACTGAACTAAAGAATTATGTTTAAATAGGTCATATTAGGGCATATATCCTCACCTCCTAAGCAGCTCCTGGACCCCATCACTTTTATCTGTCTTCTTTGGACTCAATTGTTTACATTTCAGAGCATTTCCCCTGCATTTCTTAATTCCTTCCTATTCTCTCTTCCATATATAATATTTCTTGAATATTCCTTAGGTCCTTGTTTTCAGGCACAGATTCTGCTTCCTTCTGAATTAAAATTAATTTCTGTACTCTCTTGTATATAGAGAGCTCTCAATTTCCTATAGAACTTTGGAGTTTTTAATCTGTGAAAATTCTTCATCTCTCTTTCCAAATATATCACTTATTTTAAAATATGAAACACTCATAAGACAAGTGTTATGGAGGGAACACATGGCTGTCGGTTATATTCTATATTGCCAGTCAGAGGTACAGCTGCAAAAAGCCAGCACTACAAAAAGAGTAAAAAAAAAAAAAATCACGAGAAGAGCTTGGTCAGGGCTTGTGTCTCTAGTCCCAGGTGACTGACAAAATGAGGTGGGAGGGTCACTAGAACCCAGGCAACTTCAAGAAGAGGTTTTTATAATGATAATGGAAAAATACTTTAGAGTTTTTCTGAAACGAAAATTGTAGTACATTAGTGAAAATTACAATAGTAAGGAAGAATGTTAATTTATATTGATATAAATTAAATTACAATTGCAAAATGAATATGATTTAAACAAGCTGGTAATGATAGTGTAAGATTATAGATGTATTAAAGACACAGAATAGAAAATAGAGAATGACTTGTGCATGATGAATTATTCATTTTTATAAATCTATATGTATATTTCATGCCTCACAAAAGTAATTTTGAAAATCAGAAGACAAATATAAAATTGTTTCACTAGTAGAAGAAGGGAACTCTTATGCAAGTTAAAAGTAGGATTATATACTCATATTTAATGCAAAATAAATTCCAGGGATCTAAATTTTTTCTGAAGAAAAATAAAATATTGGGATTGATCCTGGTATCTTCATGAATTATAGATTTGAGGTGGATGACAAAAAGAAAGAACAAAAGACACAAAATATTTATACTTTAATCTTAAAAGTTCATATTCTTTTCACCTTAAACATGTCATATGTAAAAATATTTAAAACGGGCAACACTCCAACAACTCTTTAGAAAAACATAACCAATTATTTCTTTTCCTAAATAATTAAAATGCTTTGAAAAGTGGATAGGACCATAGTTATGCATAAAATTGTTTAAAGAAGAGAACCAAGGCATCAAATGAATTATTAGAGATAATACATCAAAATATGGCCAATCCCAGCCAGTTGCAGTGGTACATGCTATAATCTTAACCACTTGGGAAGTAGAGACAGGAGGATCACAAGCTCAAGGCCAGAGGTGGCCTACATAATATAGCAAAACCCTGTCTCAAGTTAAAAAATAAAAATGGGCTGGAGGTGCCAGCCCAGTGATTGAGCTAAGTATGTGTAATACATTAGGTTTCATTCCCAGAACCACAAAAATGGGAGAAGGACATGGCAATCAACTCCCAAAGCTATCCTGAAGCAATCAGGCATTGAAAATCCTGTGAGGGTCACTATGAATTGCACATAACTTGAAGGCATCTAACAACAACAACAACAAAGGATATATATATATATATATATATATATATATATATATATATATATATGCAAGAATTACAAACATGGACAATGAAATCCCGTTTGCAGTCATCAAGTCAGGCAAGGAAATGTGAGAAGACAATACTCTCCTGCATGGTCTGGTGGAAGTGTCCTTTATTGTATTCCTGGAGCTTCCTTTAATAACAGGCACAAAAGCACTTCAAAATAGGGATAGCATTAGACAAAGGTATTTTACATCTCACAATTCATTGGCTTTCATCAGAGAATAAAGATCAATGGACTACGATTTGTCTGTCTCTCTGAGATTGACCTACTTTCCTCCTAAATATAGAAATATGAATGTAGAAAACCACCCAAAATAGGAACATTCAAACAATTGCTGGGAAACTACAGTTATATTAGTTCTATATTATATGTGTATTCTCTATGTTATGTTACATACACACACACACACACACACACACATATATAATATATACATTTTTTGTATCTGGGCACAGTGGTGCACACCTGTAATCCCAGATATTAGGGAGTCCTGAGGCAGGAGAATCACAGTTTTAATATCAGTGGAAGCCTGTGCAACATACATGGGACACATAGTATAATAAAAATACTAAAATATCATTTTGCAATGTAATGTTGGTGTAAAGACAAAAATATTAACATTACTTGTGAGTTTCTTCATTTCTTTTTCCTTCTAATAGTAAAAGAAATTAAAACATTCTGCTGGGCTATGTGGAGTAATGCATGCCTGTAAACCCAGCACTCAGGA
>VMDO01033629.1:0-7500 GCA_007922755.1 Pedetes capensis
CAGAATTATTGCTCTTCAATTAATAAATTGCATGAAAACAGAAAGTGGGAGAGATAACCTATAAATTAAAAGAGATTTAAGGACCATATCAACAAAATGCAATGTAGGGGGTTTAGTTTGAATCCTAGTTTGAACAAGCCAACTATAAAAAAATTGAGATTATCAGGGGACTTTGTAATTTAGCATAAATATTTAATAGTATGATGGAAATGTTAATTTGTGGGGCATAATGATGTTTATAGGGCTATGCTTTTAAAAGCCCTTATTTTTCAGAGATATGTACTAAAATATTTGTGAATAAAATAATTTTGATATCTGTGATTTGCTTAAAAATACTTCAGGAGGGTGGCAGTAAGAGTTAAAAGTAGAGTGGGTATAAAAGAAACAAAACGAGTTATGTGTTGATAATTACTGAAGAACACCAGGGTTTCATTATACTAATTTCTCTACTTTTGTGTATAATTTCCATGATTTACTTTTATAAGTAAATGCTTTCTCCAAATGCCTACCTTTACATTTGATTTACATTTTTAAGGCATCAATCAAAATCTATTCCTTTTCTGTTGTTGTTTATTACAAATATATTTTCATTTATCTTCTAAATGATATGACTTAGCTCTCATCTATCACATTAATAGGGTTCCCATTAAATTTAAGTCATACTGATTTACCTCTGGTGATTTAAAGATTATTAAAATGCATGCCAGCAGCTGTACCACCCTGGCATCCAATGCCATCAGATCTCAGAAGCTAATGAGGGTCAGGCCTGGTTAGTACTTGGATGGGAGACCATCTGGGAACACTAGGTGCTATAGGCCTGGGAGAAGGACTCAGCAACCCACTCCCAAAAAACAATCAGCCATTGAAAACCCTATGAATAACAGAGAAGGACTAACAATAATGTTTAGCCTGCTGTACGTAGGGTCACTATGAGTTGGACACAGACTCAATGGCACCTAACAACAACAATTGAAATGGATAATCTCTGGCTCAAGCTCCAGTTTCTCATTGATTTAAATAAAGTACGTGGAGTCTCACTTTGACAATCAAAGTTTAGCACAATCAGGCTCCACCTTACATGTCAATCTCTCCCCAAAAAATAGAAAATAGGAAACAGTTTCTGACTCATTTTATGAGGTTATTACCCTGATAACAAAACCAAACAAAGAAAACTATATACAAATACCTACATTTAATGAACATAAATATCTTCAATAATACTAATAAATGGAATCCATAAACATGTAAAAAGAATTATGCATTTTAGAATGGTCAAGATAGCAAATTTTATGTTATAGATACCACAATTTTGAAAAACGGCCAAATAAATAATTAAATAAGATAATTATAATTTAATGGGATTTATCTCAGGAATGCATAGTTGGCTTAATATCAGAAAATCAATGAATATAATACATCATGTTGAAAAAAATGAAAACAAAAATAATGTGATTATTTCAGTAGATGCAGAAAGCACATTTAACAATCCAAGTTCATGAATTCCCAGATGAAAACACCTGTTTTAAAGGGTCTCGAAACATAAGGAGATGACAGACAAAAGTAAAGAGGGGCTTGTGTTAGCTTTTCATTGCTATGACAAAAATACCTGAAATAATTATAGAGGCTGGGAAGCAAGGAGAGAAGGGGAGAATGGGAAGAGAGAGGTAGAGAAAGAGAGAGAGAGAGAGAGAGAGAGAGAGAGAGAGAGACAGAGACAGAGACAGAGAGACAGAGACAGAGACAGAGAAAGGGAGGGAGGAGGGAAGGAGGGAAAGAGAGGGAGAAATGAGAGGAGAGGTCAGGGTCCCAGGATACCCTTTGAGGGCATGCCCTCAGTGACCTACTTCCTCAAACTAGGATCCATCTCCTAAAATTTGCACTACCTCCCAACTGAGCCTGATAGTAGCCAGATCTCAGGGATGGCTATGGGCAAAAGATCTTCTCAAATCTACTGGAAAGGTGTCTTAAGTTTGTTTTGATCAACAACAGCATGAATGATTTGTCCAAGTTCTAAGAGGAATGCAGAATACAGACTCTTAAGGAATATGAAGTGGTTTCTCTGCTGCTGGCCTAAGTGTTCCTGCCAGGTAGCCTGGGAGGATTTTTGTGGTCCCATAAGTAAAGATCCTTTGAATGGCTTAGACACTCAAGACAAGTGCTCTAGACTTAGACTTTCTCTTATTGGCTATAGGCAAATCACTTGATCTTTAAGACTCAGCATTTTGTTTATTGTTTTATCTCAAAAATTAGGATAATAAATCCAACACAATAAGATGGGAATTTGAAAATATGGTATTTATGAAGCGTTTAGCACAGTGCCTGGGACATGGAAGTATTCATCATTATGAATAACATTCAAACCTGTAAACCGCAGGTCTTTTTTGGGGACTGCTATGTTTTCTTTTTCAATAGGTAAATGTTAGACTAGAGAACTTCATAATACCAAGCCAAAAGGGATTAATATTTTTATTTGAATAATAGATTTGTTTATTAAATAACCATGGAAACTCAAGAAAAGTTTGATCACAGAACGAAATTCAATTCAGACAACTTTGGCAGTTGTATATTTAAGATAAACACATAAATGGCCCAAACAAAAGGTAGCCCTAGCTTCATGTTACCAAGAAAGAGGGTCATACAAGATGAGTCTTTGGCCTATGTTATGGACCAGTGCCAAAGTGATTTTGTTTATAGTGGGGCAGAGTTTGAACTTAGGTACTTCAGTTCTGGCTGAATGCTGTAAATAATGTTACACCATTAAACCTGCGTCCACGGTTTCAAACCTGCTTAAAGGCATGCTTATTAGTCAACAGCGCAAAGTCAGACATGTTCATGGGCAAAACAACTGGGGGAAACCTTAAGGCTGTTGCAGAGTGAAAAGGCTCAGCCTGTTAGAAAGCATTTTGTCTTTAACATGTTTCAGAAGCACAAACACATGAAGGTTCTAGAGGCCTCAAGCTTCAGTAAGCAGCTTGCAACCTCCCATTAGTGGAACCACATAAATTAGGCATCTCTCTTTTGCATCCCTGAACCCATAGATTGCCGTTTTTCCTTTCAATCAGCTTAATATCTGGAAGAAACTGGACTGTGACCAGCTAAATTCTACTGTCACAGAGATTTTAGAGTTGCTTATCTTTCTTCATTTCTGGTTGCTTCCAGTGCTCTTTACGAATTCATCCTTCCTTTCTTTTTCTTTTTTTTTTTTTCTAGCTAAAACTCAGCTTCTATTAAGCATTAGGTGGAGTTTGAACACCATTTCTTTTTGTTTTTGGCTTCTTTTTGGGGGCCTTTAATGCCTCAAACTTTAAAGTGTAGTCTAAAAGCCAATTCCTCTGCCAAACAATTCCAAGGACCTGTATTGATTTTCCTGCTTTCTCTTCATTTTTTTTTAAGACAGTGTCTTAATATGCAGTCCAGGCTGGCCTCAAACTCACTTCCTGCCTCAGCCTCCCAAGTACTAGAATTTCAGGCATGGACCACCACACCCAGCCTCTTGCTTCCTTCTTTTGAAAGGTTCCCAACCATCCTTGGAAAGGGATATGTATGATTGAATTATGCCTGGCCGTGAGTGCTGCAGACATACTGACTCTGGGCCTTTGATACAAAAATCTGTGGCTTTATGAAAGCAATTTACTTCTGAAAAACTTTTAGAAAATAACCAAAATAAAATTTGTTACAGCTTTAATAAGTAACCACATTTCTGTACAACCTGACTAAACAAAATAAATGAAAGTGGCTACACAGATTATAGTCTGAAAGTCACTCAGCAATGTAGTGTTAGAAAGCAATTTCTAAACTGAATGCATGCCTGTAATCCCAGCACTCACAAGACTGACACAAGAGGATTGAAAGTTGGAGGCCACCAGCCTAGACTATGTAGTGAGCTCAAAGCCAGTCTGAACTATATAATAAGGCTTTGTCTCAAAAAAGAAAAACAAACGAGAAAAATAAAAAAAACAAGCAAACAGAAAAAAAGCTAAAAAAGTAAAACTGTGACTCTCATACAAATATAGGGTTGGAGTTAGTGCAGTTGGTAGAATGATGCTCTGTGCTCTCTCATGCCCTGGATTCAGTCTCCAGCACTGCAAAACAACAGAAAAACCTGGCAACCCACTCCCGAAACAATCTGTCATTGCAAACCATATCAATAGCAGAGAAGCACCAACATAGTGCCAAGAATGGCACAGTGTCAGGAAGTGTTTCATTCCATTGTACATAGGGTCGCTATGAGTCAGACCTGACTCGATGGCACCTAACAACAATAAGTTGTTGTTGGTGGTGGTGTTAGGTGCCATTGAGTAGTGTCTAATTCATAGCAAACCTCATAAGGTTTTCAGTGGCTGGTTGTTTCAAGATTGCCTGGGGTGTGGATTGCCGTGTCCTTCTTCCATTTTTACAGGACTGGGAATCCAACTTGAGACCTCAGAAACTGCAAAGTGGTGCTCTACCAACCAAGCTAAATCCCAGCCCCAAAACAACAACAATATAAACATGAAATGACCATCATTAATTCATGGGTTATTTATCATTAATTATTATTAATTGATGACAGAACTGGAGTGATATTACAATTGGTTTCTATAATCTGTGCCTGATATTCTTTTGCATTGCCATGAACAAGGATCATTTGTACTACTAGAAATAGTAACTACTGATTATCGACAGAACTATCCACTTTCTGTAAGTTAACTTCTACCTCAGCAGAGTTGGCAAACAGCCTTGGAAGGCTCGATACTTACCTCTCAAGGATAAAATGATCTCACATAGGATCAGAAACTCAGATTCCAGTGAAGAGATTTTCTTTCTCCCTTTCAATATCTTTCTCAGTTAATATTCATTGTTGTTGTTGACCATGAGGATCTGTGACTAGTTTTTACATAATGCTTTCCTGTCAATGGCTAAGTCGCATGCCAATGCATTTTCATCATACCTTTAAAGAAAGATCTCTGTGGATATACCTACCTCCACAACTGGTTCAGTTTGGCGAGGGGGGAGGCTGGCAAAGAAAGGACACCTCAGGAAAGGATCAGAGGCCATGACTATATCCAACTTGCCTCCTCTGAAGGAATTGTCACGTTGAACAAGGAGGAAATGCTAGTGGCATCCCTCAGAAAAATGAAAGCCAGGAAATGATATCTTGCAACTGGGGGAAACCAAAGCAATATCTAGTTGTAGAGTATTTGAAATTAGAGTAGGAAACTCTACTGCAATTTCTGTACTCTAGAACAAACAGTAATAGCAACAAGGAATCCCTCCACATCAGTATCTGATTCATGAAATACCAGGTCAAACAGATAAGCCAAGAATGTATAGAGCACAAGATCTTAGACTCTTTTGTTTTGGTCTACCCTGAGTTTCTACACATTTGGCTTCCCAAACAAAAAGTATCTATTTTACACACAAACTTTGCATTGTAGAAAATAGTTGCTTCATGGAGCAGATTTTATAATCTTGTGAAACTGGAAGGACGTCACTGAACTCAGTATTTTTTGAGCATCTATTTTTGCTGGAACCTGGAGAAATTTCCAGACATGTAGATGGAGTAGGAATCATATTCCTACTGCCATCATATTCCAGGTTGAAGATAGTCCTGCTTAAGAAGAAGGCAAATCCATTAATGACAGTGGAACTGGATCTCAGATGGGTACAATCAAATGCCATTAAAAGACAGAGAAAGAATCATGGGACATGATGAAACAGGGAAGGCCAAAGGAGAAAGTGGTATTGTATGGGAATATGATATATTTGATTGGGGACCTGTTCTAATTTCAGCCTAGTGGAGTCTCCAGTTGTCTTATATGTATGTATGTATGTATGTATGTATGTATGTATGTATGTATATATATATATGTGTGTGTGTATATATATATATATATATATATATATATATATATATATATATATATCGGGTCCAGCTTTCTCCTGGTCACTCATCTATCTGCTTCAATCTTGCCTTCAAATTTGAATCTCCCTTGAAAAACAGAAGCAACAGTTTGCTTTTCTTTGATCTGCTCCCACAAACCAAGAAAAATGCTTCTTACACAGAAGACACTTCATGGATATTTATTGCATGAATGGATGGATAAATATTCAAAAGCTCTTGTAGAAGTGGTCTTGGGGTTCCTCAGAGGAAAGTGGGGTGGGATAGGAGAGGCTGTAAGGAGAGGGAAGGAAGTTTGGAAATTTGTGGGGACAAGGATCAGACTGATGTAAAAGGCAAGAAAGAAGCATTGGCAGAACCTAGAAATAAGCTGTGCAGAAAAGGAAGGAAAATAAAGGTGGGGAGATGATCTACTTGGTATGCAAAGAGCAAATGTGGTTGTTGGTTTTTTTTTGTATGTATTACTGGGGTTTGAACCCAGGGCCTCATGCTTGCATGCTTTGCAGGTGCTACACCACTGAGCTGCACCCCCACTGAGCTGTTTATTTTTTTACTTTTTGAGACAGGGTCTCACTAAATTACACAAACAGTCTCTGGTCTTGAACTTGCAATCCTCCTGGTTCTGCCTCCTGAGTCACTGGGATTACAGGCGTGCACCACCGTGCCCATCTTCAAAATGTAGTTTTATATTTAAAGGATGTGAAATTAAAATTGAACTTTGAATTATATACAATTTTATTGCTCCTGATCTCACTAAATAAACCCTTTTCCAGCTAGTTTGTACCCGCCTCTTTTTGTCTGATGCAGTCATTTTTTATTGTGTTGGGTGGCATCTGTTTTTATCATCAAACCAGAGACTTTCTGCTAAGTCATCTTGAAATGTAACTTAGCTTGCACAACATGTTGTTTTATAATTAAATTCACAGGATATTTTGGATTAGAGGAATCTTTCTTCAACCAGGTTAGTAAGACAGTGTGACTCGTCTGGAATAGAATTCCCTCATCCAAAACATCCGGAGCATTTACTGGATTAATTTGCAACTCACTGGGAGATTTTTGGGCCAATTTGCCAAAGATTTTCTGTCTGCTTCCATTTCTTTTTTCAATTCAGGTCAAGATGCATTTATTCAACTCTCTTATTGAAAATGATATGAAAAGTGTTACCATCCAAAGAATAAAGAAAATGACAGATAAAATGCAAGGAAAGGAAGAAATATAATGAGTGAATAAGTAAGTTCATTCATGAATAAAGAATTTATTCATGAATAAATAAATTCATTCATCCAACAAATGAACTTACAGAGCCCTTATTTATACTATGCACTGAAGCTAGGTAAGTATCATATAATAGAGAGAGAAATATAAGCCACTGTTTCTGATCTCTAGGAATTTTGAATTTGGTTTATTTTTTATAAAAATTTTGCCACTGGACAAGTTGAGTTCAATTTATATTAGTGTCTTAATCCAATAAAAAAAACTTCAAAAAGAAATAAGCCATGAACAATTTCTTCTTACCTTCATGAAGATATAGAACATTCTCTGTGTGAAAAGGCTAACAAAACTGCGTTGCAGCACTGGATGGGGAAGACTGTTTGGGCCAGACAGACTCCTATGGCCAC
>VMDO01033629.1:12500-17709 GCA_007922755.1 Pedetes capensis
AAGTTAGTAAAATGGATGAGAAATTCAGCAAGGAAGTTGAGAAACCAAACAAATTTTGGAAGTGAAGAATTCAATAAATCAAATAGAAAACACAGTGGAAAATATCACCAGTAGACTAGATTATGCAGAAAACAGATTTTCAGGGATGGAACACAAGGTTGAGGAAATATTGCATTCAGATATTAAAAAAGAATAAAACATAGAGAACATAACCATATCTTCTAAGAACTCTGAAACACGGCCAGGAGATCATATCTAAGAACCTTGGGGGTATAAGAAGGGGCTGAGATAAAAAGTTAAGTCATAGAAAACCTATTCAATTAAATATTGCCAAAGAACTTCCAAATCTGGAGAAAGAAATGGACATCCAACCACAAGAGGCATTTAGAACACCAAATAGACATGACCAGAAAAGATCTCATGGTACATTATAGTTAAAATGCCAAGACTACAGAACAAATAAACAATATTAAAAGCTGCAAGAGGAAAATACCAATTCACTCACAAAAGCAAACTCATTAGAATAACATCAGACCTCTCAGCACAAATCTTAAAATCCAGGAAAGCCTGGAATAATATATTTCAAGCCCTGAAAGTAAATAACTGGAATCAAGATTATTATATACAGGAAAGTTATCATTTAAAATTGATGGATAATCGAAAACTTTCCAAGATAAGTACACACTAATGAAATTCATGACCATGAGGCCAGCATTGCATAAGACACTTAAAGGAATCTTAAACACATACGAGGTAGAAAGATAGTCTCATTCACAAGATTATAGGAAGGAATACATTTCATGAGAGGAACAGATGAACTGAGAACTAGGAATCAGTCATATCTAACTCAAAAAAACAAAACAGAACAAAAAACAGCAAACCATTAACATGAATAAGGGAGAAATAAAAGAACAAATAGTATGTGAACCAACCAGGAAAACACTTAATACAAGTACATCAGCAAACCTTTCTCAATAAAACTCTAAATATAAGTAGTTTTAAATATCTTAAACCTTTAAGTAAAAGGCATAGACTAGTAGACTAGATTAAAAGACAAGATCTGAAAATTTGTTTTTTGCAGGAAATACGTCTCACTGGCAAGGACACTCACAGACTGAGAGTGAAAGGCTAGATATTGATAGGCCTAGGAAGTGGATGCCAAAGAAAAAGAGCAGCTATCCTTATTTCAGAAAAAGCAGACTTCCAGTTAAAATTAGTCACAAGAGTTAAAGAAGGTCACTACAGATTAATAAAGGGATCACTCAAGAAGATGTAACAATTGTAAATGTATATGCATTGAACATCCGTGCACCCAACTTCATAAAACAAACACTACTGGACATAAAGGGACAGATAAGCCCTAATACAATAATAGTGGGTGACTTCAATACCCCACTCTCATCAATAGCTAGGACATCCAGAAAAAAGAAAGAAAACAATATCAATAAGGAAACTTTGCTAGGGTTTACCCCAGTTGGCAGATCACTGTTCCACACTTTCTGTGGACCCAGGTTTGATCCCTAGCACTGCAAAAATGGGAGAAAGATGCAGCAGTCCACTCCTGAAAAGCAATATTGAAACATTCAGCCATTGAAAACCCTATAAGGGTCACTATGAGCCAGACTCAACACAATGGCACTTACCACCACCAATAATAGTAACAAAATAAACTTCATAGTTAAAAAGCATAATAGACCAATGAACTTAATAGACATCTACAGAATATTCCATCCAAAAGCTAAAGAATACTCATTCTTTTTGGCAGCCCATGAAACTTTCTCCAACATAGATCACATTTTAGGCCATAAATCAAGTCTTATCAAATTCAGAAAAATCAAAATAATTTCACATATCTTATAGGACCATAATGGAATTAAACTAGAAATCAATAGCAAGAGAAATTACAGAAACTATGTAAATAGATGGAGATTGGACAATACACTCACAAATGATCAGTGGGTCCTTGAAGAAATTAGGAAGGAAATTTTTTAAATCCTAGAATCAAATGAAAATGAAAACACAATCTACTAGAACCTTTGGGATACACCAAATGTTATTCAAAGAAAATAATGCCTACATTAAAACATCAGAGAAGATTCAAATAAATGATTTAATGGTGTACCTCAAGACCTTAGAAAAACAAGAATAAGCAAAACTCCAAATCAGTGGATAGAAAGAAATAATAAAGATCTGAGCAGAAGTGAATGAAATGGAGACTAAAAGAACAATACAAAAAATTGATGAAATGAAGAGCCGTTTCTTTGAAAAGATAAACAATCAAGAAACTCTTAGCCAAACTGACCAAAAGGAAGAGAAAGAAGACTCAAATCAATAAAATTAGACATGAAAAAAAGGGGACATTGTAGCAGACACCAATAAAATCCAGAGAATCATTAGGGAATACTTTGAAAACTTATATTCCAGAAAACTGAAAAGAGTTAGATGAGATAGATAAATTCTTAGACACATATGACCTATCAAAAGGATACAAATAAGAGTATATAAGCAACTTAAATAGACCAATGCAAAGTGGTGATATTGAAACAGTAATAAAAAGTGTTTCAACAAAGAAAAGTCCAGAACTGGATGGATTCACTTGCAAATTCTATAAGACTTTTAAAAAATAATACCTATGCTCCTCAAATTATTTCATAAAATATAAATGATAGGAACATTGCCAAACTCATTCTATGAAGTCAGTATTTCTCTGATACCAAAACTAGATAAGAACACAACAAAAAAAGGAAAACTACCTTCCAATTTCCCTGATGAACCTAGATGCAAAAAATACTTTCAAATCAACTTCAACAACACGTGTAGGAGGCAATACACTATGATCAAGTTGGTTTCATTCCAGGGATGTAAATATGGGTCAATATACACAAGACAATAAACATAATGTGTTGTTGTTGTTGCTGTTGTTGTTGTCAGGTGCTGATAAATTGGGTCAGTCTCATGGTGACCCTATGCACTACAGAACGAAACACCCCCAACACTGTGACAGGCCCAGCACTATGTCAGTGCTTCTCTGTTATTCATAGAGTTTCCAATGGCTGATTGTTTTGGAAGTGGGCTGCCATTTCTCCCATTTTTTGTGGTACTGGTGATTAAACTCAGAGCCTCAGAGAGCACCAAAGAGCACTCTACCAACTGAGCTACACCACAGACCGATTAATATAACACAGCATATAAATAGACTCAGAGACAGAAATCACATGATCATTTCAATAGATGCAGAAAAGGTCTTGAACAAAATTCCATGCCTTTCATGATAAAATCCCTAAAGAAACTAACAATGAAGGAACATGCCTCAACATAATAAAGGCAATGAATGAAAACCTACAGCCAACATCATACTAAATGGGGAAAAGCTGAAAGCACTTCTTTAAAATCAAGAATAAGACAAATGTGTCTACTCTGTCCACTGCTATTCAATATAGTTATTGAACTCTTAGCCACAGCAATAAGGCAAGACAAAGCAATAAAAGGGATCCAAATAGGAAAGGAAGAAGTAAAATTATTCCTGTTTTCAGATTATATGATCTTATACCTAAGGACACTTTAGACTCCATCAGAAAACTCTGAGTTGATAAATACTTTTAACAAAGTACCAGGATACAAAATCAACACACAAAATTCAATAGCCTCTCTGTATTCCAATTATGACCAGGCTAAGCAAGATATCAGGAAAATAATACCTTTCACAATAGCTTCAAAAAGAATTAAATACCTAGAAATAAACTTAACTAAGGAGATGAAATACCTCTACAATAAAAACTTTAAAACACTGAAGAAATTTGAAGATGCTCATGGTTCAGAAGAATATTGTGAAAATGGCTATATTACCAAAAGCAATCTACATATTTAATACAATTGCAATAAAAATCCTAATGATATTCTTCACATAAATTGAAAAAATCCTAAAATTCATAGCGAAGCATAAAAGACCCCAAATTGCTAAAGCAATCTTGGGCAGAAAGAGCAACGGAAGGGAATCACAATACTTGATTTCAAATTATACTACAGATCCATAGTAACAAAAACAGCATGGTACTGGCACAAAAACAGACATATAGGACATTGAATACTGAATAGAATAGAGGATCCATAAATAAAGTCATACAGTCATAGCTACCTGATAATTGATAAAGGTGCCAAAAATTTAAGTTGGAGAAAAGATAGCCTCTTCAACAAATGGTGCTGGGAAAACTGGATATTGTCATGTAGAAAACTGAAACTAGACCTCTTTCTCTCTCACCTTGTAAGAAAACCAGTAAAAAATGGACCCGCGTAGCTCAGAAAACAATAAAAAGATTCGAGGTTTTGTGAAATTCAAAGCATACCAAAGGAGACACAATTATCAAAGAGAGCCTATAGAATGGGAGAAAATCTCACAGCTATACATTATACAGAGGATTAATATCTAGAATATATAAAAGATCAAAAATTAAATACCAAAATGTAAATTATCCAATCAAAAAACAGGCAAATGACCTGAACAGAGTTCTCAAAAGAAAAAATAAAAATGGTCAACAGAAGATGGTGGACAGATAACACATGCCTTCTGTCCTGGAGTAATGGGAAGCCTTGATTAGGGGTTTGAAACTCAAATTGAATAAATAGAAACAGTGATAATTTAGTTTGAGAGATAGAGAATGAAACCAGGCATACACTGAAATTAGGGTTTGGCTTCGGAGGAGCTACACAGTGGTCAGTAGCGGGACCACCGCCATTTCACCATCACACAGACGGCAGATAGAATACCGGAGACCCAGAGGGGACTTCGAGCACACTCACCCATGGGGGCGGGACCCAACACGGAGTACAACCTTGGCAGCACACTCTCACCCTGCCTGCAGGACACAAACTACAAATTCTGAGTGAGTTAGTTTGAGGTGGCACACGGAATCGCCATCCGTAGTGGCCGCGGAGGGAACGGGGACACGGGTGCCAGCGATATGCGTCTAGAGCTGAGAATCGGCTCCCTCCCTCCTGTTGTGGTGGGTCAGGTGTACAGATGCGATCTCCACAGATATATGGGCACACATATACCGGGATCCCAGACACACCAGAGGTGAGCCCAAGTCAACCCACTGTACTGTGGAGAAATTTGGGGTTTGTGGAGGCGATTGAGCCCCACACAGACAGAGTGCTCCTTTTTGGCAGAGCCTAGTGGCACAATTAGCCACAAGCAGAGCAGTTCCGTGCG
>VMDO01033630.1:0-12078 GCA_007922755.1 Pedetes capensis
TTGTTGTTGTTGTTGTTGTTTTCTTTCTTTCTTTTTTTTTTTTTGCTACGTCTGCTTATTGTAGTTATTTTTTGCTTGTTTAGTGACTTCTCTGAACTAATTCTGTAAAGTCAGTATTCTTTGTCATGTAAAACCACTAGAAGATTTCTCCTTTTAACTGAATGGTCAGCTAATGATTTTACAGATATTTCCTTAAGCATGATGGGATACCACTCCACCTCAAATTTCCTTAGCATGAAATTAGCTTATTCTGCATTGGGTTTGTAGCATCTAAACAGTATTATTCTATTTCTTGGGAGTGCTGTCAGTAACTTTTATTGGGATGAGTTCTGGATCCTTCTGGAGGGCTTTTAGTTGTTGCATAGAATGGAAGAAATCAAACCCCATTACAAAGTAGGTGGCTTGCAAATGGTTTCTTTGTCCATCCTTTTTTTTAAGTGCTGATGCTGTCATGCACCACATGTCACATCCCCATTTGGCAATTCAAACACTGTTACCCAACTGCCACCACCTCTCACATACACACATACAAGTAGTAACACCAAACCTTTTCCTCCTTGCCTATAGATTAAAATATTAAGAATAAAAAATTGTCTTCAATGCTTAACCCTGATTCAGTCCTTATTCCCAGCATATGGCTAACTCCAGATCTGACAGTGTGACCCCCCACCTCTCCAGTACCTCACACACTTGTGTCTTCCTTTCCCCTCCATTGGAGATCCTGCAGAGATACATATACATCTTCTGCAGTAAGGGGCATTTCAAAATGTATTGATTTTATTACAGTTATCTCCATCTCTGTTTCATGATAGTGTTGCATCTTGCAGGAGTATTACTTCGTAGGAGTCTCTTGGGCTTGGCCTGAGTGCTTTGACTTAGGCTCCTATTCAGTCTTTGTTAGTGGTCAAAACTTCTTGGTCTTTTTCACTCTTGGCGCCTTTCCTGGAATTATACTAGTACTAGAGGATTTGGGGAATAAAAAGGCTGCTTCATCAGAGTTCAAGAAAAAAAAAAATCCTCTAGTACTAGTATAATTCCAAGAAAGGCTCCAAGAGTGAAAAAGACCAAGAAGCTTTGACCACTAACAAAGACTGAATAGGAGCCTAAGCCAAAGCACTCAGGCCAAGCCCAAGAAACTCCTACGAAGTAATACTCCTGCAAGATGCAACACATCTCTGTATCTTTTTCACTTAGAAGGACAACAGGGTGATCCCGGAAGGACATTGGGCTGGAGGAAGAAGATGGACACTGAATTGGAACAAGGAGCTTCATGAGAATGGCATGGGTTAGTGAGGGAGCTTGGCCAGGCTAGGATAGGGAAGGAGACTTGGGGGAGAAAAGAAAAGGAAGAACTTGGCTGAGGTGGTTTCACCTTGCTCCCACATCACCTGAGTTGACAAGGGTTCTTTCTCCTCCCTTTTTTGCTTGGGGTTAATTTTTCCCAGCTTGGGCTTGGTTGTTCTGTAACTGTGCTGGGCTCTTCCAGTTTCCTAGTAACTTAATCTCCTGATTTAAACCTCCCAGTGGCCTTCTTTAGGGTTCCTATCCACCCTATAGGGCTGGGATTTAGCTCAGTTGGCAGAGTGCTGCGCTGCAGTCTCTGAGGTCCCGAGTTCAATTCCCAGCACCGCAAAAATGGAAGAAGGGCCTGGCAACCCACTCCCAAGGCAATCCCGAAACAGTCAGCCACTGAAAACCCTATGAGGGTTGCTATGAGTCGGATATCGACTCGACGGCACCTAACAACAACAACAACAATCCACCCTATAAAACATCCTTCACCAGAACTATGAGGAGCCACACCCTTCAGCTTTGTTTGTTCAGCTAGGTACTTCCTCCAGCTAGTATGGACTGAGTGGGGAGGGCCTTAGACACTACAAAGCATCACTTCTGGCTCCTCCCCATGGGTGGCGATACTAGAGACACCAGGATGCTCTGGTTGGAAAGAGTGGGCATTTTCTCATCATCCCCCTAAAGAGCTTTCCCAAATTGACTTGCCATTTCTCATCACACACATATGGCAGGAAAAGTGTGTTTCCTCAAAATCTTTCCCCATAACCTCTTATTCCATTTTCATTCTACTCTCTCCCATCATTCACCATTATTTTGGAGACATTACCTAAAACTTCTCCCAGAAAATGTGATTGAGATGTGAATCATCCCATTCCCCTGAAACAGATTTCTTTAATGCACCTTAAAGATCATTCTGTCCTTGGCTTCTTGAAAGAAACTTTCCTACCTCACCTACTTTTTCTAGTGTCCTTGTATATCTCTACATTTTTTTTCCATGTTGAAAGCACAGTTTTTATCAGTAATAGTGTAGTAGTGGCACAAGTATAGGCATAGATCAATGGAATAGGATTGAAAGGCTAGAAATAAATCCATATATCCATGAAAAAATTATTTTTAATAAGGGTTCCAAGATCATTCAATGAGGAAAGAATAGTCATTTCAGCAAATCATGTTGTAATAAGTGGATATCCACATGCAAAGGAATTAATCTGGACCTCTTCACACTGAAACCTTAAATTAATTCAAAGTGGATCAAATACCTAAACATAAAAGCTAAAATTCTAAAATTGTTAGAAGAAAACACAGACAAATATCTTAAAGACTCTTGATTAGGCAATAGTTCCTCAGTTATAACAACAAAGCACATGCAACAAAAGAAAAACTTACAGCCTCATCACAGCCTCCAAGCAAAAAGGCTAATTAATCATGGACTAAAACCTCTAAATCTGTTAGCCAAATGAACCTTTTTTCTCTATTAAAGAAAAAGAGGAAAAAAGGGGACAGAGAAAAAAATTTAGGAAATTGACATCACCAAAATTAAAAGTGTGATTGAGCAGATAAAAATCAAGAAAATGAAGATACAATCCACAGAATGGGAGGTTTTTTCCACATCATACATGTGTAAGAGAAATTTATGTATAATATATTAAGAACTCTTAAAACTTAATGCAAAAACAACCCAATTTAAAAATGGGCAAAAATATGAAAGACAATTATCCAAATAAATACAAATGGCTTAGAAGCACATACAAATATAATCAGCATCATTAGATATTAGGGAAATGCAAATCAAAACCAAAACAGATATCAATGAAATATCGCCTCATAGCCACTAGGATAGTAATAATAAAGATGAAAGCTATTAACAAAAATTGATGAGGTTATATAAAAATTGAAGCCCTCATACTCAGTTGTGGGAATGTAATATGGTACGAAGCTTTGAAAAATGGTCTGGCAGTTCCCCAAGATACACAGAGTTAACATATGACCCTGAAATTCCACTGCTGAATATATACCCAAGAGATATGAAAACTATATGCACACAGAAACTTGTAGATGAATGTTCATAACAGCATTATTCACAGGAGCCAAAAGGTAGAAATGCCCATCAATTGTAGAATGATTAAATAAAATGCGATATATATATATATATATATATATACACATATATATGTGTGTGTATATATATGTGATATATATATACATATATATACATACATATGTATATATATGTATATATGTAATTTGGCCATAGGAAGAAATGAAATACTAATATATGCTACAACATTCATGAACCTTGAAAACATTGCATTAAGTGAAAGAAACCAGTCACAAAGGACAATATATTTTATGATTCCACAATAGGCAAATCTATCAACACAGAAAAGAGACTAGTAGGGGTTTAGGGCTAGGCAAGGAATAGGGAGATTGAGAGGTGATGACTAAAAGGTTTTTGGAGTAATGAAAATATTCCAAAATTGATTGGTTGGGGTGATGGCCACAGAATTCTGAACATATTGAAAGCCATTGAATTGTCAATCTAAATGGGTAAATTGAATGGTATGTGAACTATACCTCAATAAAGATACTAAAAATAAGTGAGAACTGTTCTCACAAAGGTTGTTCAATGGGTAGTGCTCTAGAACCACAAAGCTGAATTTGAATTCTCACTCTGCCATACTTAAGCTGTGTGACTTTGGGTAAATCATTTTCACTTTCTGACCCTGACTTTCTTTATCTATAAAATGGGGTTAATAATAGTACCTAACAACAATAGCAACCTTATAAGTATATATTGTAAAGGTTAAATCAAATTGATGGTAATTTTCAAACATGAAGATAAGAAGACCTTGTTGTTGTTGTTAGGTGCCATTGAGTCGGGTCCAACTCATAGTGACCCAATGTACAAAAGAATGAAACATTGCTTAACACTGTGTCATGCCTGGCATTATTGTCAGTGTTTCTCTTCTATTCATAGGGTTTTCACTGGCTGATTGTGTTGGGACTGGGCTGCCAGATCCTTCTTCCAAGCCTACAGCACCCAGTATTCGTAGGTGGTCTCCCACCCAAGTACTAACCAAGCCCGATCCTATTTAGTTTCCAAGATCTGAGCAGATTGAATGCCAGGGTGATATGGCTGTAGGCAAGAAGACCTTAAGAATAATAACCTGTGGGCTCTTCAAAATATGTCCTATGGACTCAAGTTTGAGAAACACTGCCAGTTTAGTTCATCACAACCACAAATGCCTGTGCTAAAGCAGACACTAAATTCATGTGGTATAGTTCGTTTATGAAGTGGTCCCCAAGTTAATTCAGAATCCACATATTCATTGAAATTTAAACAGAGCATTTTTATATTTACCACTGACCCAGGTATCCTATAAGTGTATATCCACAGATGGAACACTAATGAAAAACTATTTGAACAATTGGTTGGAAAGTCAGTATCTACTAAGTTAAAACATAAGGATGCACTGTCATCAAAGAATCCACTCTAAGGAACTGACTTTCAAAAGAAATGTGTATGTATGCCTACTAAAATGGATGTACTAGAAAAAAGTTCATAGTAGCGTTGTATTAACAGCTTAAAAACTGGAAAACAAACTAAACATTAGTCATATTAGAATGAATAAATGCTTATGTATTCACAAAATTACATACTATGCAACAATGAAAAAACTCCTGTGCACACACAGTATACAAGAATTATATAGATACCGTGCTACACAAAGGAAGCCAGGTATAATAGGATACATATTGTACAATTCCATCTATATAAAGCTTAAAAGTAGATAAAACTAATCATCTATATTATCAAATCTCAGATCAATTTCCTTTGGACAGAAAGAAGTAGTGCTTTGGAAGCACATGAGAGGGCCTCCAAGGTGCTGGCAGTTGTCAACCAGGATTGTGGTTATGATTTGTGCATTTTTATGTATGTGCATTCATACATCTTTTGAAAGTTAATTCTCATCATAATCAATGAAATGCAAAAAATACATAGCAAAATCTTTAAAGTATTGAAAGAAAAAACACTGTCCACCTGAATTTTATATGCAATGAAAATATCATGTAAGAGTGATGCTGAAATAAAAGCATGTGCAGGTAAAAGAACATGAAGAAATTTTGTTTCCAATAAACCAGCACTACAAGGACTGATTTTTAAAAACGTTCTCATTACTAGTCATTGGGAAAATGTTTAAATCAAAACCACGATGAGATGTCAACTTACATCATTCTGTCACATAGGCAGAAAATAACAAATGATGGCAGGCTGTAGAGAAATTGGAACCCTTACATGTTGATCCTAAGAATATGAAAAGGAGCTGGGTGTGGTGTCACAGGGCTGTAATCCCAGCCACTCAGAGGTGAGAGGCAGAGGCAGGAGGATCACAAGTTTTGACACCAGAGGCAGCCTACATAACTTAGCGATACCTTGTCTCAAGAGAAAACATAAAAAGGGGGCTGGGGATACAGCTTACTGGTAGAGTACTTGCAAAGTATGTGCAAGGCCCTGGGTTCAACCTCTTAGCACTGCAAAAAAAAAAAAAAAAAAGGCAAAAAGGTACAGCCACTTGGGAAAACAATATGGAAGTTCCTCAAAAGACTATAGAATTAACATATGATCCAGCAATCCCACTTTTGGGTATACATTCAAAAGAATTAAAGGGAGTATTTTGAAGAGACAGCTGCACATGCATAATCATAGCACCATTATTCACAATAACCAAGAGGTAGAAGCAACCCAAGTGTCAAATGACAGATGAACACATAAATAAAATATGGTATATACATGCAATGGAATATTTGTTGTTGTTAGGTGCCATCGAGTCAGTATCCAACTCATAGCGACCCTCATAGGGTGTTCAATGGCTGATTGTTTCGGGATTGACTTGGGAGAGGATTGCCAAGTCCTTCTCCCATTTTTGCGGTGCTGGGAATTGAACTCGGGACCTCAGATACTGCAGTGCAGTGCTCTATCAACTGAGCTAAATCCCAGCCCAGTGGAATATTATTCAGCCTTAAAAATGAAGAAAATCCTGTCAAATGCTACAAGGTTGGTGAACTTTTGAAGACATTACACTGAGTGAAACAAGCAAGTCACAAAAAGACAAATAGTATATGATCCCACTTATGTGAGGGATAATTGTCAACACTGGTTTCCAGGGCTTAGGGGGAGGGGAAATGGGGAGTTGTGGTTTAATAAGTGTAGAGTTTAAATTTGGGGAGATGAAAAATTTCTAGAGATCTTTTGTACCACTATGTGAATATCATTAACACTACTGAACTATATGGGCTGAGATTTAGCTCAGTTGGTAGAGCACTGCTCTGCAGTCTCTGAGGTCCCAAGTTCTATTCCCAGCACCATAAAAATGGGAGAAGGACCTGGCAATCCACTCCCAAGGCAATCCCAAAACAATCAGCCATTGAAAACCCTATGAGGGTCGCTATGAGTCAGACACTCTTCAATGGCACCTAACAACAACACGACTGAACTGTATAGTTAGAGATAGTTAAGATGCTAAATTTTGTGTTTTGTGAGTTTTACTATAATTTAAAGAAATGACAATAAAACACTGCTAAATTTTTTTAAAGAAAAGAGTGTTTACTGTTTGGCCACAAGTGGCCAAGAGAGCGACAACTCAGGTAGCAGCAACAGGTCTAAAGTCCATCTCTTCTGTCAACCTTGGCTCTGACATTGGGGTCCAGCTTCTCATGTGAAGTCCAACATAGCAGAACCACCAAAAGAAATTTTAAAATTACTAATGTCTGATCCGCCCCCTAGATATTCCACCTATTTTGTCTGGGATATGGTCTGGTAAATAGGGTATAAAAGGTGATTCTAATGAATAGTCAAGCTGGAGGACCACTGATATAGATTCAGAGTGGATATGCAGGGATCTTTGTGGGTTTTTTATGGAATTTCCAAGAAAGGAGACTGAAAGAAAGGAGCCAGTGGGGATGGAGAGGAGATAGGATCTACTGAGCTTGATGATGATCAAGATAGAGGGAAGCAAAGATGACTTCCAGTGGCCTTTTTTGACAACAGGAAGGATGGTAGTGGGATTCCACCAGGTGAGGATGACTGGAGAGAGGACCAGTATTTGCAATGGAAGACCATGTGTTCCATTTACCATACATAATAGACTTTGAGGTGCCTATTAGAGGTTCATGTAGACATGGTCTGGGGATTGGGGAGAGACCCAGTGCACAGGTAAATGTGTAGAGCATGTAATGGTGGAGGGGTTGACAGACTCACCATGGGAGGGAAAGTAGAGCATTAGAAAGAGCTCAGAAATAAGCTTCTGAAGTACTCTGATACCAACTTGAAAAAAACAGAACAAAAATTCTTTTAAAAAATTATAAAAATAATATGCCTAATATTTGTTTATTAAATACTTAATTTGTGGCATCCAATCTTGTCAGATTTCAGAAACTAAGCAGGGTTGGGTCTGGTTAGTACTTGGATAGGAGACCGCCTGGGAACACCAGATGCTGTAGGCTTAGGAGACAGACCCAGCAACCCACTCCCCAAAACAGTCAGCCATTGAAAACCCTATGAACAGCAGAGAAGCACTGACAATAGTGTTCCCCCTGTTATATGTAGGGTCACTATGAGTTGGATACCAACTTGAGGGCACCTAACAACAACAATTTGTACTAAGCACTGTTCTAAAGGTTTCATTAATTTTAAGAGATTTAATCCTCACAACTCTATGCGTTAGGTCATTGTATGAAAGCATTTAACTCTATTTTGATTTTGATCATGGAGAGCTTTCATGCCCATTCCTCCTCCTTTCTGTTTTACTCACTATCTGAGCAAATTAGGTGCCCTCTCCCTTGGTCCAAGTAGAAATTTCAAACCAGGAATGGCCCAGCCCTCCACCTCCACAAACCCTCAGCCCTGCTCCACTCCAGCCACAATTAATCCTTAGGTTGTCCAATATGTTACGCTGCTTCTAACTCACTCCACATTGAGCCTGAGCTCCCCTCCTCACAGAGTCCTTCTGCTGTTTATTCTGAGTGACAAACTGCATCAGTTTTCTGTGGCTGCTATAAATTACCACAACCTTGGTGGCTTAAACAATGAAAATTTATTTTCTCATAGTACTGAAGGCCAGGAGTCCAAAATCAGCTTCACTTGTTTAAAATCAAGGTGTAGGTTAGACCATAAGTCCACCCTGAGGTTCTAGTGAAAATCCATTCCTTGGTTCTTCTAGACCCCATTGGCTGCCAATATTCCTTAGCTTGTGGCTTGTGGCTACATCATTCCAATCCTCAACACACTTTCCTCATCTTCATATTACCTCTCTCTCTCTCTCTCTCTCTCTCTCTCTCTCTCTCTCTTTCTGTCAGCGCATACATGCAATTTTCCTTTGGTTTTTTCTTATAAGGCTACATGCAACTGCATTTCTTGCCTACCCAGGTAATACAGGATAATTTTCCCATCTCAAGATCCTTTCTTAATTGAGTCTCCAAAGACTATTTTCAGATAAGATCACATTTTCACCTTTCAGGATGTTTTGGGGGGGCCCTATTTCAGTCTACCACAACATCCATTGATGCCTATGTGTCATTTGTCCCAACACTCACAAATTCTTGGGGTGGGGGGACTGCCAAGTGTTCAGCAAGGAATGCTAGGCACCAAATAAAACAATAATGTTATTGCCAACCCACAGAAGATGACATGGAGGGAAAAATTGAGGTTGGGGAATTAGAGAAAGTTTAGTTTTGTTTTCTTTCTATAAGACCACTCTCTCGTTACTTGAGAAACTCCTGGGTCCTTAACAGCAAACAGGTAAGAAGTGAAAAGGCAGTCTGCAGTGCAATGAGCTGAAAGTACTGAGGAGAAAGAAATTAAAAGGCAAGAGCCAAAGGAGCTTGCCAATTCTTAAGTGTAGGATTAGCTGACTGAACTGTGAGGCAGAGCAAATACTCTGAATGCATGCAAGTAGCCAGCAAGTGTCTATAAAGCTAGAATGGATTTTCACCTGTATTTATATGATATTAAAGGTACAGTTGCTCCACATTCTCCTACTTTTAAGCAGCAGATAGTCAACTTAGATCAATAGTTATTTTGACAACAGTTACTCTGAAGTCTTGTTTTTCCTAATTATCAGACTTACTCTGACATTTTGTCCTTTATAATTCCTTATCAGCACCTCCTACAGTTTCCCTGACAGTTTATCTAGCGCATATGATTAGTTACATCCTTCAACATTCCTCAGTGAGGTTAGATAAAGTTCAATTTCCCCACAGAAGTCAGAAGACTGGGTTCATGGCCCAGTTCTGCCACTAATTTCCTCTGTGACATGAGACAAATTCCTTCTTGTATCCAGTTTCACATTTTGCATCTGAAAAACAAGGAAATGTATGGCTGTGTTTGACAGCACATAGTCCCTTATGGCAGCCGAAGCACTCTGGACTCGCCCCTGGAGAGAGATGATTATAACCAATCACCATGATCTAAAAGGAGGCCCAAGTATGCCTTTTAAACCTCAGTACTGCTGACACACATGGGAGACTGCTGTCTCTGCAATGTCTCCAGTTGGTCCTGAATTCTACTATGTGGCATTAGGCAAAGACAGGCAATCATTCTTCTTGGAATGACTGTAACAGATCTCATTCTTGGCAATTACTGTAGGTGGGAATAAGAAAATTCTTTCATGATGAACAAAAGCCTTTGTGCCTTTTCCAAGCAGTGGAAAACTGCGTAGATGGACACACCAAACCACTGATGGAAGAATTTGCAATGTCTAATTTGAAAAACAGGCACATGCCAATACAATGAAGGCTTCTGCTTCCTTTCTTCTCCATCTCTTTTCCTCTATACTGCTTGCTCCAATCTTTTCTCTGGAAACACTAAAACTGGACTGCAGTCATTTTTATTGGATTTAAGCAAATACCACATTAATTAGCAAAAGAATGTAACCAAATAACTACCTTGAGTGCTCCTGGGGTAAAGGACCTTTACAGAGTTACTTGATTCCATGAGGTGAGCCACTTCCCTCTAGCATGGGACAGTGGAGACAGCATGGGCTTTGAGTCTGATAAAAACTGGGCTGGAATCTCAGCTCTATTCCTTCCTATGTGGCCTTTGGTAAGTTTTTTAACTTTTCTGGGCCCTCATCTCCTCATTTATAAAATCAGTCTCATAATGGCTACTTGCTATGTTAACTGGTTTACACAAATCTTCATAGCAGCTACTGAGGTGGGTGTCATCTGCTTTTTGTGTGAGGATTAAGTGAACTAACCCTAGTAAGCAACAGTCACATGTTGTTGTTAGGTTTCATCAAGTGAGGTCCAACTCATAGCAACCCTTATAAGGTTTTCAGTGGCTGATTGCTTCGGGATTGTTTGGGAGTGGATTGTCACATCCTTCTCCCATTTTTGCAGTACTGGGGATCAAACTTAGGTCCTCAGTGTGGCGCAGCACCCTACTGAGCTAAATCTCGGCTATAGCCACTATTACTGTATGCTCTGCTATATGCTACATCTGTGAAGGAAATTAAGACATATTTACTCATTGTTATAGTTTGGATCTTAAATATCCCCAACAGCTCATGTGATTGAAAACTTGGTCCCCAACTAATGGCACCACTGGGAAGTAGTGAAAACTCTAGATGGTGCAGCCTAGCTTGAGGAAGTATGTCACTAGAGTTGTGCCTTTGAGGAATATACCTTGTCACCAGCCTCTTCCTTTCTCTCTCTCTCTCTCTCTCTCTCTCTCTCTCTCTCTCTCTCTCTCTCTCTTTCTTCCTCTTCTTCTTCTTCTTCTTCTTCTTCTTCTTCTTCTTCTTCTTCTTCTTCTTCTTCTTCTTCCTGACTGCCAAGGGATGAGCTGATTTACCCCACCATTCCCTTTGACTCTTTGACTATGATGTTCTGCCTCACCAGAGACCCAGAAGCAATGGAGCCAAGTGAGCATGGACTGAAACCTCTGAAACCATGAGCCAAAATAAATCTCTTCCTTTAAATTGTTTCTCTCAGGTATTTTGTCACAGTGATGAGAAGTTGGAACATGTGCTGAGCATGCCCATAATTCCAGCACTCAGGCAGTAGAGGAGCATCACAAGTTCGAGGTCATAGTAAGGGCTACATAGTAAGACTGTCTCAAAAACCCAAATCAAATAATGATAATAATTTAAAAAATAAAAAGTGGAAGGGGAATGTTCAAAGGAAGTACATGTCTCAGTTACTGGTTCTCTGAGCCCCCCAAGTGTCATAGGGCTGAATATAAAGCAGTTAAAAGCAGAGATTTGGTACACTCAAGCAACATCTACAAGAGAAGGCAAGAGCTTGCATTCCTCTTCTGCAAACTCTTCACATGATAAGCCTTGGTCCACTGACCATTCCTCCCATTTCTTCATCACATACTCCTTGCAGAGCTTGCCAGACTCCTGCTCTTTGATCTTCGTGGCCTTCTTCAGGTTATTCCATAAGTCTGGCAGAAGATGTATATGCCCCTTGAAATTCAACTCATCTTACAAGTTCAAATGGTCCCCCTGGAAATGGCATTAGGACTGGAAGTTAAGGCTGACTTTCTACAGCATATGGTAAAAATGGCAGCTCTTTAATATGATGAGAGATTAGTTTAATATTTATTAAAAGCATCACAAATGTATGGCTATTTTTAAAATAAGAGTGATACTTGTTGTGCTGTTGTGTGCCCTCAAGTCAGTATCCGACTCATAGCGAGCCTCATAGGATTTTCAATGGCTGTTTCGGGATTGCCTTGGGAGTGGATTGCCAGGCCCTTCTCCCATTTTGTGGTGCTGGGAATTG
>VMDO01033631.1:0-11856 GCA_007922755.1 Pedetes capensis
GTTTGAAATAGTGTAGCTTCTCATAAAGCACAGAATGCTAAATACTAATCATTTTGCTAGAAATACAAATATTTTAATGGGATCTCTTGTTTTCTAAATCTCACCATAAAATGAGAAATGTATTCATATATGTGTATGCATGTATGTGTGTGCATATATATATATATATATATATATGCACATATATATAAATGCGGGTAGGGTACAGAGTAATAAGTCATTTGCTATATCCATTATGCAACTATTAAATCACTTTTGCTTACACCTTCATCATCTTACATATTTTACAGAAAAATATAAACTAAAAAAGAAAAGGAGTAATGTAGGGATGTTAACTAGGATGTAATGAAATCAATCATGGGATATATTGTCATTGATTTTTTCCCTTCCTTCTATTTTTTTCATATATTCATATAGTTGCATCTTATATTTTGAGATTTTCTTCTCCCTCTTTCCCCCTTTACATTACTTCCCTTCTCCTTCTCCCCTTTCCCAACCTCTGCTCCCACTTGCTGATCCCCTCTCTGGAAATGTATTCTTAAAATAAAAGTCCAGTAAACATAATCAAAGTGTCTTCCAAAACAATAAAATATTTACAGAATATAGCCACAAATATAATGAGCTAGAATAATAAAACATTAAATTTAAAAATACAAGAAATGGTAGAATTCTCTCTATGAGGTAGCAAAAAATAATTTAAAAAAGAAAAAACCTAAAAAATTTGTCTTAATTTTAGTTAAAATATTTGCATCCATTAAAGTAGTAAGATTTATTATTATTTTTAAAGAATCGGATTTTTTTTTTTTTTGGTACTGGTGGTTGAACCCAGGGGGGTTGAACCCAGGGACTTGTGCTTGCATGCTTTGCAAGTGCTCTACCACTGAGCTACAACCCCCAGCCCATTTTTTTTTTTTTTTTTTACTTTTTGAGACAGGGTCTAACTAAATTATGCAGACTGCCTCTGTTCTTGAACTTGCCATCCTCCTGCCTCTGCCTCCCAAGCCACTGGGATTACAAGCATGAGCCACCACACCTGGCATTTTTAAAGAATGTGATTTTAAAATATCTGTTAGGCTACTAGGCTCTCTGTCTGTATTCATTTTTTTCCTTTTTGAAAATCAATGCTGGGTTTCTAATTGAGGATCTTACATATGCTAGACAAGAGCTCTACAAAATAGCAACAAACTCATTCCCACTATACCCATTATATCCCTTTGTTGTTGCTGTTCCAGTTGTTGTTTAATGTTTTTTCTTTGTTTTTCTGAGGGTCTTGCTATATAAGCCCAAACTGGTCTTGAACTTTAATCCTGCTGCCTTAGGCTCTGTAGGGCTGGAATTTCAGGCATGCTCCCCCTCATCTAGCTTCCCTTTTTGAAATAACTTTATTAATGATCTATTGTTATCATTGTTAGATGCCATCCAGTTGTGTTCAACTCTTAGAGATCCTCATAGGGTTTTTAATGGCTTATTGCTTTGGGATTGCTTTGGGAGTGGATTGCCACATCTTTCCTCCATTTTTGGGGGTCTGTGAGTCAAACCCAGGTTCTCAGCGAGTGGGGAGTAGCACTCTACCAACTGAGCTAAACCCCAGCCTAATGATCTATTACTAAATAAAATTTGTGGATGAATATTTTATTTTATTGATTCTAAATGTCATAAAATTACTTCTTCTATTCTTTCTCCTGTTTTTATACATGCAACTTTTATGTTCCATTACTTCTTCCTTCTTCCTCAGATGTTGGTAAGAAAAGAATGTCACAGCCACTTCTAGGATTGTGATTCTTTGCTTAAGCTGTAGTTATGTTTTTGTTGACATTTTGCCTTGTCTAGTGCCTGAAAAAAAATGATAAATCAGAAATAATAAGGTAGTTAGTGTGAGAAAATTAGGAAGTCTGGTTAAAGACTTGATAATGTCTAATTTGATTATCTAGGCAACAGAATCTAGTCTAAATAGCCAGCAGATATTAATAAATATGATTATCAAAAATAAAACCATGTGTCATTAGGGGCTATCTAGGTTCATAGATGTGTACCATAGATTTGCATCATAAACTTCATATGAAATATTTTGATAGAAATGTCCCATTAAATTGGAAGTAGTAAAGTGATTAATTATTTAAAGGAGGTTAGTTCCAAGCTTTTGCAGTGACATGTTTAGGATCACCTGAATCTACTAGATCCAGTAAAAAATGTAGAGAATATGTAATCTTGTCTCCCATAATATCAATATAAGTGAGAAAGAAGGTATAACTGTAAAAACTTAGACCCATGCAATTATTCTTACTTATGTTCTAGTGGAAGCATACGCTGGTTTTATTTGAAATGTACACAACTTGAAGGAAATTCCTTTTGAAATTTAGAGTACAAGTCAAAAAGAACCCCAAGTGGTAACAAAAAAGAGTCCCTTAGATTTTACATAGAGAGATTTGATGAAAACTAAAGGTTTCGAAAGTAAAAGGAGTATGTAATCAGCAACAATCAAAAGCAGAGTAGTGAGATTGTCCTATGAGTTAAGGAATGCCATAGATTCTGGGGTCCTCATAGAGATACAAGAAGAGTTTAGGTGAGAAGAATTTGGTAATACAATATGGAAAGCCATGTGTGCAAAAGAGGGTATGAATTATGTGGATATCACGTGATACTGGGGACAATGGAGAAGGAAGCAGCAATGGATGATGATAAAAATTATGATACTAGGAATTGGACAAAGGAATCTTAAGGACTCTTGTTCCAACATCTTGAGCCAAAGCTGATTCCTTTGTGTTATCACTAGCTTAGACCAAATTTCTAAGGAAAGTTATCTACCTCATGGCACTTAGTGATCTTTCCTCTAGAGAACTGTCTTCAACTTTGAGGGTGTGAAATGAGGGAGAAGGAATAACTGGAGGAAATGTGGAATTTGGATGTTGACAATAAGCATAGGTAATTAACAAGTCTCTTGCAATAGTCCAGGACATCTGAATGTCTAGGATAGAATTCTTGGGCAACTACACATATATACATCTACCCTCATAGATCAACCCAGTCATTATGCTATATAGAAACTGCTCGTTTGGCAGAAAAGAAATGACCAAAATGTGATCAGGGTTCAGGGTGATACCATTTCTTATGCTAGTTGTCCAAAACATTTTTGGCACCAGGAACTATTTTCTTAGAAAACTTTTTTTCTGTGGATCAGAATTACAGCTCAGGGGGTAATTTAAGCACAGGAGCAGCTATAAATGCAGATGAAGTTTCTCCAATCACATGCCACTGACCTATTACTGTGCTACCCAGTTCCTAACAGTTCATAGGATTTTGAAATCTAATGGATACCAAAATATAGTTGTTGTTGTTGCTGTTGTTGTTAGGTGCTGTCGAGTTGGTCTCCAACTCATAGGGACCCTCTGTACAACAAGGGAAACACTATTGTCAGTGCTTCTCTGCTGTTCATAGGGTTTTCAATGGCAGATTGATTTTGGGGAGGGGATTTCCAGGTCCTTCTCCCAAGCCTACAGCTTCTGGTGTTCCCTGGAGGTCTCCTATCCAGGTACTAACCAGTCCCGACCATGCTTAGCTTCCGAGATCTGATGGGATTGGATGCCACAGGACTATGGCTGCAGGCAAAATATACTTAGGTAGGATGAATTAATTTTAATTGTCTGTAGTACAATAGAGGAAATATCATCTACAATAATTTATTTGGGAGAAGGACCTGGCAACCCCCTCCCAAAAATCAATCTGCCATTGAAAACCCTATGAACAGCAGAGAAGCACTGACAATAGTGTTTCCCCTGTTGTACAGAGGGTTGCTATGAGTCGGATACCAACTCGACGGCACCTAACAACAACAACAATAATTTATAATATGCTCTAAAAGAACTTGAAGACTCTGAAGGACCCAAGCGCATAGAACTGAGAAGTGTATGGAAAGAAGAAAATGCTAATTACCCTGATTTGATTTTTGCACATTTTATACATGTATCAAGTTATCATGCAACACCCCATAAATATGAACAAGGTTATGTGCCAATTAAAAACTTAATAAAGTAAGCTAAATGTGGTGGAATGTACTTATTATCTTAGCACTCTGGAGCCTGAGGCAAGAGGATCACAGATTTGAGTCTATTCTAGGCTACATAGCTAGTTCAAGGCCAGCCTGTGCCACATAGTGAAACTCTGTCACCCTTCCACCAAACAAGACAAAATACAATGAAGGAATAAAATTTTTAAAAAATACTAAGCTTTATTTGTAATAATTCATTACTTGTTCGTTATTCCTGATGAATGGGGATGGTATGAATAATGCTATTTGTGAATAAAAGAACTAACGGGGTTTCCAGGATGTATTTCTTAATGAAATTTGTCCTTCAGTCACTTGAAAGAGCCAGTTTTCCAGGTAAAGGGTAGTTGTAAATAAAGTTTACCAGTGCTAGCAGCGTTTTTACAATGAAAATGTACAAGGTATCAAGAGAACATCAGATGGCATAAGGAAAATGTTCATATGTTTCTATGTAGTTGATAATGCTAAATAAAATTTAATTGCTATTGAAGAAAAGGTGTTTATCTTCTTGCCCCAGCTTTTAAACTTTAACACATTTATATATGGAGCAAGAAGATACCATTTGTTCCATAAGGAGAGTGAAATTTCCTTGCCAAATGTTGGCAAGTTGAAATTTTCTAATGGTCAAGGTAATTTTTAGGCTAGGAGAGACATAGTACTCTTGTGGGTGTCTCAGAAAAGTCCATCTCAGTAATAATACCTCTAGTTTGTTTCTTTTTGGCCTTTTTATGTTCCAGGACTTTGAATTGTAAGGTTTTAAATTCCCGAATTAAGGTTTCAGTGATAAATGGAGTAGATTAAATTTCTTATCTAGTAGTCCTGAGAATGAAAGTGCTTTTTAAGGTTTCAGTTTAGCATATCTATCAACACTGAATTTCCTTTAACTTCAAGAGTTTGTGGACAGCATGAACTTCTATCTTTGATATAACTATCTCCTATAGCTGCTTAAGGGTCACATATCTGCTTTCCATCGTTAATTGGGCTCCCAGCGTTGTCATGAATCCTCTGACTTTCCATAATGAAACAAAATCTCATATTACACCAAAAGCATATCTACTTTCTATATAGATATTAACTATGTCACCTTCAAACACAGAGGGACACTCTTGTGAGAGTCACAAATTCAGTAATTGGAGCTGACTTTGGATTAAATTGCTAATAAAATTCAAATTGCTTTTATAACTTTATAGTGACATATCTTGCCTGGAATTCACCCTCTGAACTGTTGAGATCTGAACCATTAAAAAAGAAGATAATTTCTGGATTTCCAAGTCAGAGCTCTAAATGTTAAGAAAAGATGTTGAGGCTAGAATGGTGGTAATATGATCATGTGATTGTCTTTCAGCTGGGAGATGTAGGAAATTGGCAGGATTCAGATTTTGGTTTTAGAGGAGAGTAGTATAAGTTATAACAACAACTTCATAAAAGATGAGATAAGAGGTGCAAAGTTTAGTATGATTTTGTTTAGAAGAAACTGCTAGAGTGCATGAAGCACGTTAGTGTTCATGCTATGGCCTCATATAAGTTTACCTGCACCTTTGAATAAATTTGTAGTTGCTGCCACTGCTCAAAGGCAAAGAGGGAAAACCTGAGCTACAGGATTTAAGGGAAAATTGAAATATCAGAAGGACCTCGTGGTTTTCACTGTGTTTTCAAGCTAAAGCCCCTAATGCATGTCCTCCTCTTTCCTGAAGAAATAGGACAAAGGCAAAATATAACCAGTAAACTCTAAAACTGGGGCAAAAGGCATGGAAATGTTTAGTAATTTGAATGTTCTTATAAAACATGGGTCCCATTTTAGAAATTCCAATACAATTTTTGTACTTATGTGATAGAAAGGGGACACAATAGCAGAAGAGTTAATAATCCACATTCATAATCGTTTTAACAGGACCAGAAAACATCCACACTCTCCAATGGCTTCAGAAAGGAGGTCACTAAGAATGGTCTTGGTACAATCTAGAGATAAGGTTTTGTCTTTAGGAAAATTATTCTGACTAAATGGTGCTCTTTGGAAAGGGGAACTGAACTTTGTCACTTGAAACATTTTGTTCCTACAAAGCCATTTTTTTTTATTTATTCATGTCTTATAAAAAGTTGCTGAATGTCACAGAACAAAAGAGGAGGTATCTGCAAATTGAACGAGGACTGGATTGTAAGGGAAGACCAAACCTTTTAAATTTGCATTTAGTGTTCAGAAAAAACAAGTAAGACTTCTACAAATCTCTATAGTGTGTACGTTCACTTAAATTGTTAATTTTCATATGTAAAGGCAAATAGACATTAAGAGTTAGAGTTAAGGGCCCAAAGATATTCTAGGTTTTAAAATTTGTAGCTCATACATTTTGCACCATGTGTTATCACTTTTGTTAGCATTTTTAATAGGTAAAACAAGTGTCTGTCGGAAGCTATAACTACAGAGCCCAATTCTGAGGGCTTCACAAATAATATGTTTGTTGTCTTCAATTGGCTTGTTTTAAAGAACATGGGGAAATTTAGAGAGGAACACCTATTTTTAAGGGCTCTGCTTTCCAGATATGCCTTCAGTCTTTTGTTCCCATAATTCAAAGTGAGTCAGGATTGAGAATGAGAATGGTCTTGAAAGTGCAGATTGTCAAGAGTTTAGAGATACATGAAAATGAGAAGAAAACTGATTTAATCTTTTAGTTTTTTCAGAGGGCAGAGGTGAGTAGGGTCTGGATTCAGGGGTGAATCCCTTAGTTCAACATGATATACTAATATTTCAGTGAGAAAATATGTCTCTGCTTTACAGATTAACAGATGCAGATCTTAATGAAAAGCTGCATTGGATGTGATAAGGACCAAGAAGTACAAAGCCTGGCATTCCCACATACCTATAATTCCAGCACTCAGAAGGCTCAGGCAGGAGGAGTTGCATAGTGACACTCTGTCTCAAGAAGCCAAAACATCAAAACAAAACAAAAATCAAAACACAAGGTACAATAAGAAAATAAGTAAATACAAAAAGGAGTTTGTTGTTAGGTACAATTGAGTTGGGTCCAATTCATAGCAACCCTATGTATAGCAGGATGAAACATTAAGATCATTGTGCCAGGCACACAATCCTTTTATGTTTGAGCCCATTATTGGAAACCACTGTGTTTCTTCTCATTTTCAGTCATGCCACTTCAGCAAATAGAGGTCCCCAAGGCTTTATACTCTCCAGTCAGTAGGATTGACTCTATTTTTTTTTCTTTGCAGTACTGGGGGTTGAACCCAAGGCCTCGCGCCTGCATGATTTGCAAGTGCTGGACCACTGAGCTGCATCCCCAGCCCATTTTTTTACTTTTGAGACAGGGTTTCACTAAGTTACTCAGAATGCCTCTGGTCTAGAATTTGCTATCCCTCTGCCTCAGCCTCCCAAACTGCTGGGATTACAGGTGTATGCCACAGCACCTGGCGGATGGACTCTATTTTGAAGAGGCAACTCTTCCCCAATGGTTTCCTGAAAGCCTTCCAGCCGGAGGGGCTCATTTTCTGGCACTGTTTGACAGTACTCCTCTAATATTCATAGGGTTTTGAATGACTAATTGTTTCAGGAGTGGGCTACTGGATCATTCTCCCTAACATGTCTCAGTCTGCAAGCTCAGTTGAAATCTATCCACCATGGGTAACCCTGCTGGTATCTGAAATAACAGTAACACAGCTTTCAGCATCACAGCATCACAGAAGATAACAGACTTCAGAAAGGGGGAAATTATGTACTAAATACTCTATCCCCACCAGAGATTGTTTGTGTACTCTAAGAGATTATTGTGGGAATTGTTAGGCATTAATGATAGAGTACTTGGTTTTGGTGTTTACCAGAAAGGCAGAGAGTTGCCTACTGGTTGGAATTTTGGAGTGCCTTTGGGTATTTAAGGGCAAACAAGAGCAGATTTCTGAGGAGAGAGTCAGTGAGATTCTGATATTTGTTGCTATCTTTTTCTCTTGGGGCAGTGCTTAGTGCAATGCTCTTTCCCCTGCAATATCCACAACTGTATCTATTAAATATTTCTTTTAAGAATTTCCCTATGGTTTTAGAATGAATTCCTTTGAGATTTTTAAGAGCTATGACATTACATTTTTGTAACCTTAACTTCATTAACCTGTAAATCCATACATTATGTTAGTACATTGGTTTCAAAAAGGGTAATGTTCTAATTTCTGCATCTAGTCTATTAGCAATACTGTTAAGCAAAAGATGCTTTGAATTCACTGAGTTAGACTTGAAAAAATGTTTTCAGACAATTTTAGAGAGTAGATGTAATTAGACACTGAGTCATCTCTTATCACATCTAGACTTCTGAATTTATGATGAATCAATTTTAAATGGGAATGTCCTACATATGGTGTCTAAGAAATTTTCTCTAATATTTAGCTCTATTATACATCTTGATGTTTGACTGACTTGCAAATTTTTATTTACTTTGATCCATTTTGCTTTTTCAAACCATATCGAGGATCTCTAAAACCTATGAGGACTTGAACAAATTAGAAGAGGTCTGACAATGTCCGAGAGAGTATGCCTCTGATTGTTGTTGTTGTTAGGTGCCGTCGAGTCGAGTCCGACTCATAGCAACCCTATGTACAGCAGATCGAAACACTTCCCAATTCTGTGCCAGGCAAATGATCTTAAATATGTTTAAGCCCATTGTTGCAGACACTGTGTCAGTCCATCTGGTAGAGGGCTTTCCTCTTTTGCGTTGACCTGCCACTCTCCCAAACATGATTTCCTTCTCCAGGGGTTGATCTCTCCTGACTACATGTATGAAATATGTAAGATGCAGCTTGACTATTCTTGCTTCCAAGGAGCACTCTGGTTGCACTTCTTCTAGGACAGATTTGTTGGTTCTTTTGGCAGTCCATGGTATATTCAATAGACGTCTCCAGCACCACAACTCAAAAGCATCAATTCTTTTTCTGTCTCCCTTGTTCAATGTCCAACTTTCACAACCATATGATGCCACTGAAAATACCATGGCATGAGTCAGACGCACCTTCGTCTTCAATGTGACCTCTTTGCTTTTCAATACTCTAAAGAGACCTTTTGCCACAGCTTTTCGTAGAGCAATGCATCTTTTGATTTCTTGACTGCTGCTTCCATAGGTGTTGATTATAGAGCCAAGCAAGGCAAAATCTTGGACAACCTCAATCTTGTCTCCATTTATTGTGAAGTTGCGTGCTGACCCAGTCGTAAGGATTTTTGTTTTGTTGATGTTTAGTCGTAACCCATATTGAAGGCTATGATCTTTGATCTTTATCAGTAAATGTTTTAAAACTTCTTGACTTTCAGCAAGCAGAGTTGTGTCATCTGCATAACGTGGGTTGTTAATGAGTCTTCCTCTAATCTTGATGCCATGTTCTTCCTCATAAAGTCCAGCTTCTCGGATTATTTGCCCAGTGTGTAAATTGAAGAGATAGGGTGAAAGTATACAGCCCTGTTGCACACCTTTCTCAACTTTAAACCACTCAGTGTTTCCTTGTTCTATTCGAACAACTGCCTTCTGGTTTCTGTACAGATTCCTCATGAGCACAATTAGGTGCTCTGGTATTCCCATTTTCTGAAGTGTTATCCATAATTTATTTTGATCCACACAATCAAATGCCTTTGCATAGTCAATAAAACATAGATAGACAGCTTTCTGATATTCCCTGCTTTCAGCTAATATCCACATGACATTAGGAATGATGTCCCTGATTCCCTGCCCTCTTCTGAATCCCGCTTGATTTTCCAGTAATTCCCTGTCTATATACTCCTGCAGTCGCTTCTGAATGATCTTTAGTAGAATTTTGCTGGTGTGTGATATTAATGATATTGTCTGATAGTTTGCACATTCAGTTGGATGCCCTTTTTTGGGAATAGGCACAAATATGGATCTCTTCCAGTCAGTTGGCCAAGTAGCTGTTTTCCAAATCTGTTGGCATAAACATGTTAACACCTCCGGTGCTGCATCTGTTTGTTGAAACATCTCTATTGGTATTCCATCAATTCCTGGAGCCTTGTGTTTCACCAGTTCTTTCAAGGCAGCTTCCACTTTGTCCTTCAACACCATTGGTTCCTCTTCATATGCAACCTCTTGGAATGGTTGGTCATCTACCAATTCTTTCTTGTATGCAAGTCCCCACAGTGCAGCAAACTGACAGACCTGTGGGGAATACCTCTGAAACTAACCTAAATTGTGCTTAATTCTGTATTTTTATGTGGGTCTGAAAGCAGTTGATTCTAGCATACAGGTAATATTAACACTGAAATATAAGAATAATCTAGTGAGAAGTGAGTAATCACTGGGTTGCTTTAGCTTCTTGTCCATGGAGTCCTAATCCTAGATGAGCAAGACTGAGGTCACAGTCCACCACAGAGAACCGAGAAGCTGAAGGGCTTGTAGCCAATAAGACACCATGTGGGGCAGAAGAATGTAGTGGGTGAAGACAGAAACATACTTGGAGGAGCAAGTGGGAAGTGTAGGGCCAGTATCACAGGCAAGATTTTCTTGGAATGGGGGTGACAGAAGGAATATCAGTAGAGGAAGATAAGTTCTTTTAGTGAATAAATAGCTTCAGATAAAGAATACTGAAATTATTTAAGGGGCTTCTTGAGATTGGCCTGGAAGAAATGCTTTTGTGTTTCTTAATACCAAATAAGCCTGCAACCATATCCCTGTGTCATTGACTTGGATTTAGCACAGTTGGTAGAGCACTGCTCTGCAGTCTCTGAGGTCCTGAGTTCTATTCCCAGCACCGCAAAATGGGAGAAGCACGTGGCAACCCACTCCCAAGGCAATCCCAAAACAGCCATTGAAAACCCTGTGAGGGTCGCTATGAGTCAGACTCGACTTGATGGCACCTAATAACAACAACAACAACAATGTCAAATAAATAAAGAGAAGAAAAGAAATAAAAAATAGAACCTGACCATTGATAAAACAAACAAACAAACAAACAAACAACCCACCTGGACCCCTAAGATTACAAATTCTCTAAAGGTAAACTAAATCGGAAACTTCAAAAGAGCTCTAAAGGGACCACTGTAATTCTAAATTACCATTAATTCTTTTTTTTTTTTTTGTCAAATTGAAGATATTGGATGATATTTGTGTCCCAGTGGTGAACATAGAGTCAGACTGAGTGGAAGGAAGGAAGCTGCCCACTGGATTAAGAGGTACTGGAGGATGAGCAAGATAAAGTCCAGAAAGAGTCAGTTAGAAAACTCCATCCCATGTGCAACTTCCACCTGGGAGCCAAAGCCTGCTCTTGCACAATTCATGTTGAGAAGGTGTCTAGGACAATCCCTGGACAGGAAGAGGAGAAAATTGGAAGATGGCCCAAAAGAGAGTCAGAAGTTTCTGCCTGTCATCAACGAAGCTAGTCTCTGTGTGAAAAGAGGCAAGAAGACCTCCAAGTAGGAAAATTCTCTCTTCATCAGGAAAGAGTCAAAAGAAGTATTATTCAACAGTCACAGACTAAGCCCCCAATTAAAAAGATTGATAGTATGTCATCACCCTAAAAGAAGAAGAAGAAAAAAAAAACTTCAGCTCAAACAGACAAGAGACAACAAGAGTCCTGATCCGACAGAAAAGAACTAGGAAGAACCCAGGAAACTGAATTTAAGCAATGCCCTGCCATGCAACTATTGGCAAGTATGTACAGAATACTGGATCAGGAGCTGCCATTTACTACCATGGATCTCTATTTCCCAAAGGGCCCAATAAGCCTGCATGAATGTCTTGCTGGAGACATAAGTTTCCACGCAGGCTTCAACACTCTGACTATACCAGAAAAAGTCAAATAAAAATAAATCTCTAATTAGGCAT
>VMDO01033632.1:0-17763 GCA_007922755.1 Pedetes capensis
ATCCTTACGACTGGGTCAGCACGCAACTTCACATTAAATGGAGAAAAGATTGAGGTTGTCCAAGATTTTGCTTTGCTTGGCTCTATAATCAACACCCGTGGAAGCAGCAGTCAAGAAATCCAAAGACACATTGCTCTAGGAAAAGCTGTGGCAAAAGATCTCTTTAGAGTATTGAAAAGCAAAGATGTCACATTGAAGATGAAGGTGCATCTGACTCATGCCATGGTATTTTCAGTGGCATCATATGGTTGTGAAAACTGGACATTGAACAAGAGAACAGAAAAAGAATTGATGCTTTTGAATTGTGGTGCTGGAGACGTCTATTGAATATACCATGGACTGCCAAAAGAACCAACAGATCTGTCCTAGAAGAAGTACAACCAGAGTGCTCCTTGGAAGCAAAAATGGCCAAACTGTGTCTTACATATTTTGGACATGTAGTCAGGACAGAACAATCCCTGGAGAAGGACATCATGTTTGGAAGAGTGGCAGGTCAACACAAAAGAGGAAAACCCTCCACCAGGTGGATGACACAGTGTCTGCAACAATGGGCTTAAACATAAATAAGATGGTTTGCCTGGCACAGAATCGGCAAGTGTTTCGATCTGCTGTACATAGGGTCGCTATGAGTCAGACTCCAATGGCACCTAACAACAAACCACTACTCCTACCTTATTCTCATCTTTTATCTCATCATTTATTTTGTTCCTTGCATCTCTATACTTTTACATTTTGGTATATGATGATATAGTGCCTCAAAGCATAAATTCTGGTGCCAGCTAGCTAGATTTCTAATCACAGCCTCAGATCTTTATAGTTGTATGATACTGAAAAGTAAATATATAATTTTTGATACTTCAGTTTTTGCATGTGTAAAAAAGGGATATAATCACATACCTGAAAGCATAATTGTAGAACCAAATATATTAAAAGATAGCATGGCTAAAAGATTGCTTGCCCCAGATTTGGAAAGATAAATACTGCATATAAACATATGCAGAAGCTAGATATATATCTAAAAAATGAAAAAATATAAATATATATGTATATAAGATCAGAAAATACAAGGGGAGGTATCTAGAGTGAGAGGGGGTGGGAGCAACATGGAGGGTAAAGAAAGTGAGAACAAATGCAAACTACATCATACAACTGAATGATAATCTCCTAATAAAACTCATCATACTGCACATATCATATGCTAAAAAAAGAGTGTTTGTCACACCATGTTGTTACTGTTGTTGTTAGGTACTGTGGAGTAGGGACTGACTCACATTGACCCTATGTACAATAGAAGGAAATACTCCTCAACACTGTGCCATACCTAACACTATGTTAACACCACAAGATACCCAGTGCTAACATTAGTGATGGGCTGGGATTTAGCTCAGTTGGTAGAGTGCTGCTCTGCAGCCTCTGAGGTTCTGAGACTGAGTTCAATTCCCAGCACTGCAAAATGGGAGAAGGACAAGGCAACCCATGCCCAAGGCAATCCCAAAACTGTCAGCCATTGAAAACCCTATGAGGGTCGCTATGAGTTGGACTGGACTCGACAGCACCTAACAACAACAACAACAACAACAACAACAACATCAGTGATATCATTATCATAATATGTATTCTTACCATGATATAAAATCGATATTTTAATGACATATAAATAAATAACTCATGGGCTGGGATTTAGCTCAGTTGGTAGAACACCACTCTGCAATCTCTGAGGTCCTGAGTTCAATTCCCAGCACCGCAAAAATGGAAGAAGGACATGGCAACCCACTCCCAAGGCAATCCCGAAACAGCCATTGAAAACCCTATAAGGGTCGCTATGAGTCGGACACGACTCGACGGCACCCAACAACAACAACAACACAAATAGGATCAAAGGATATTTGTCCAATCTTTATTCTCTTCATTGCACATTTACAAAATTTTATCCTAGTGCCCAATGCTAGTAATAATCCAGTGCAAAAACCAAAACCACAGTACATATTTCAGACAGAATTGGATCAACTTTGATGCATATAAACTTGTTTGGGGCTTGGAGGAGCGGAAGTCAAGAAGGATACCACTGTAGCATGGAATGCAAGAGCAAGTCCTCATCAGCAAGGCTCAAAGGATGCTGCTCTGTCCTTGTCATTTCCACCATTGCAAATGCAATTTCCACTCATGAAGCTCTGGTCTAGCCACTGGAAAACAAAAACTGGTGAACAAATTTCCAAACAGTTCCATTTCATGCTATTGCTTGTCAATAGAAACTGGAGCAAGAAGGAAGCCTATACTTCACATCACCCTTTCCAATCTCAGGCAAAGAAATTTTAGATGTATAGTTTAAAGGTTTTAGCTTTTTTCCCTTAAACATTTTCGCTGACATCATCAACTGTCACCTTCACACAGCTGCCTATCAAACTCTTTGTCTTAACTTTAATTTCTTATCTGATTTCAAACTCATAGCTCAAAGATCTATTGAAAATTTTCATACAGAGTATACCTTAGTTTCAAACTCAATTATTTATAGTATAACTAGCTAAAATCAGTAGTAAACACACAACTCAACCCAACTGTTTCTTTCTATAAACAATTTTAGTTAGTGATAGATTTTCTCCAAAGTGTTCAGGTACAAAACCTCTGCTTATCACAACCTTAAATCGCTGCTATTTTTATTTGAAATATGGTTAAATGGTAGAAAATATATAAGAACGAATAGACTGCGTGGTGTTCAAGTGATCTCCTATAAAGAGCAAATCTGTTACTTTGCCTTTCTAAAAAATGATCTGCCCTTGAAAACCTAATAAATAGCAGAGAAGCACTAACAGTACTGTTTTTCCTGTTGTACGTAGGGTCGCTATGAGGTGGATACTGACTCAAAGTACCTAACAACAACAACAACAACAAAATGTCCACTAACAGCTGGTACTGATATTCTCTATCATGACATATTTCTGAGTTTCATTTCTAACTTATAGTGTATTTTTAAATATTCAGTTATATTTGGGAGTGCTGACATTCTTTTATGGAAATTGAGGAGTTTACTAAATAGACTATGTGAAGAAGTTCACACAAAATATGATATATAATCACTGCTTTTAAGCTAGGTCTGGCGGCACATGCCTGTAATCCCAGTAACTTTGGAGGCAGAGGCAGAAGGATTACTGCCTGCCTAACTTAATGAGACCCTGTCTTAAAAAAAAAACAATGAGAAAAAAGTTTGAGGGTGCAGCTCAGTGGTAGAGCACTAACAAAGGATTCTTGAGATCCTGGGCTCAAACCCCTCCCAATATCACAACAACATATTATGGGTAAAACAAGTAAAGAAGTAAATGAATAAATAATATCGCCACTTTTGGAATTAAATATAATCGGAGAGATGCAAATTTTATCTTTGACACTCTATTTGTGGCCTTAGGGGAGAAGTAAAATCTCTAGTCCCTGGTTTATTTAATTTTAAAATAGAAATAATATCTGTATTCACTCACATAATAGGGAGATTATTGTGAAGATCAAATATGATAAAGTCACAATAAAATGTTTAACGTGGTGCTAGCATCAAAGTAGAAAACAAATAATAAATTTTGATTGATATTATTTTATCTTTTTTTTCTCTTCTGTATTAGCAGCTCCTAGCTATATTCACTTGTGCATAATTGCTGAGCAGATTTGGGAGGCCACAGGATAATGGGGTTGAAGAAATGAGAACATTCGGGGAGGAGGAAGTCACCAAGGCATGAGCACACGCTGTTCCTCACTGCGCTGAGTGCACCCGTCCACAGAGCACACCCTGGGACATTCCACTGCAGACACATTTCTGGCTTCATCTGCGAGAAGCAACACATTAACAGCCTCTGCTTCCACATGGCAGTGGGGGACTTGATGAAAACTGATATCATTTGGGCTTGTCTCCCTGCCCTGCAAGACCAAATGTGTAACACCCAAGAGTCAAACATGTTCTCCCCACTGTGAGCAGGAGGTGGGGCAGGGGAAGCTCTGCCTGCTTGGCACAGCCAGCTCTTTAACGGGAAAGAGCAGAGTTTTGCAAGGCAGGGGAGCCAAGGGAAAACCACACTTCTGCCTCTTGGCATTTTAAGTCAACTGAAAAGCATTCTTTGAAGACTGGCTTTTGGAACACTTCTATGCTCTTGATGAAAGCACAAGTGTGTAAGTTCTAATGCAGGGGCTGTCCCAGGGCTAGAACTCAGGAAGTAAACTGGGAAAGACATTCTTAATGGAGAGCCAATGCCCTCTGGAGCTGGGGGCCCACCTAGAGTGGATACTGAAGGCTACTTTAGGATCTCTGTCTTCAGAAACAGACAATGCCATTGTAGCGTTTGCAATGAGTAGGAAGGTAAAAGACACAGAAATGTATCCTTGGTAGGAAGTAGCACATACAGAAATTGCTCAAAAGGTCAAAATATTAGAAGAACAATTATTCCATCTGGGAGAAATTACCAAAAGCTTTATAAAGGAGACACAACCCACGAACAGTACCCAGTAAATCAAAAAGATGTGCTTTACAAAACATCCTGGAAGGATAAATTTGAAGTCTTCTTAGGGAAAATAAATATGTATCATGTTATTTTACCTTCGTTAAATTAAAAGTAATTAAAACACCATATAGCTAAAGCAGCCTGTTGAAATTTTAAATGGGATTATATTACATTTATAAATTAACTTGATGAAAATGTAGAGGTTACAAAGATTTAGTCTTATTCTACAGGCTTATCCCACTGAATGAACCCACTTTTCTTCAGTTGAACCAGCAAAAGTGTGCTGGATTTCTAATTTTCCCATATCCATTTTCCACTATTCCATCATGCAGCTTATTTTTTTCTTGGTAAATGTTTGGATTTCTTATCATTAGAATATTATTGGGATCAGGGCATGGGATAAGATCATAGACTGACCCTGTCCAAAATAATGCCCACCTCTCTGGTGAGTATAATAAGGACTGCAGCTTCCAGACAGAAAATGTATTTTCCAGTGAGACTCCCTCTTACTGTGTGTTTTCCTAACCTTTGTCACACTTATCTTTCTACACACACCATGCCTTCTAAAGTCCAAAAACAAAAAGCTAATACTCCCTGATTTAGAGTGGATTAGGGGGATGAATTAGTGTTGAGAACTGTATTCCCTGTGGTAAGAACATGTTTCAACCCACCTCACAGGGGTACAACCTTTGAAGTTAGCCATTTCTGTGGAAAGTAGCTATTACAATCAATTTTTAAGTTTCAAGTAAAATATGATTAACAGAGAAAAGGGCACTTATTATTTTTCTCTGAACCAATAACCTATGTCAGAATTTCAACACAAACACCCAAGTATTATGGTCTCTGGAAGGGCTACGCAGGATTATCTACATATTACTTACATATTGAATTTACATGAAATATTTTTATAGGCAATTACTAACTTTCCTCACAGCTATTTCAGAAAAGTGCATGTATATATGCATATATGTAGGTATATATTATTATTATTGTGTGCCATTGTTCAGATCAGACTCATGGCCACCCTAAGCACAACAAAATGAAACACTACCCAACACTGTTCCATGCACATGCTCTTTTTATGTTTGAGCACATTGTTGCAGTCAATGCTTCTTCTCATTTTGAGTAGAGCCACATTAGCAAAAGAAGGTCCCAAGGACTTTACTCCATTCCCATTATTAAGGCCGACTCTATTTTGAGGAGGCAACACTTCCCCAGTTGTTTTAGGAATGACTTCTAGTCTAGGGACACTCATTTTCTGGCACTATATTTGACAGAGTTTCTCTGCTATTCATAGAGTTTTCAATGGCTAATTGTTTCTGGAGTGGGCTGCAGGGTCCTTCTCCCTAGTCTATCTTAGTCTGGAAGCTCAGCTGAAACCTGTCCACTAGGGTGACCCTTCTTGTATCTGAAATACCAGTGGCATAGCTTTTAGCATCACAACAACATGCAAGCCCCCATAGTACAAGCTGACAGACACAAGCGGGATGAAAGTATATGTGTGTGTGTGTGTGTGTGTGTGTGTATACATATATACCTTCATATGTATGTATGTATACACCTTCATATATATGTATATATATATACTTTCATATGTATCTATACACACACACACACACACACACACACACACACACACACAATGTTCTGAGACCTTTGTCTGTACTTAGACCAAGGGTTTGTGAGTGCCAAGTTAGGAATCAAAATTTATATTAAGATTACCCTTGAAAACTTAACTGCAAGTGTACATGGAGGAATAGGCTCAACTCTAGAGTAAGATGATCATGGACTCATGTGAAAACTAGGAGAGAATCTGGTGAAGAGCAGTCCTTATGAGTAAGAGCTCAGAACATAGCATTCCCCCAAAACTTTCCAAAAAAATAAAGAGCTTTAATGCAAGTTGCTTAAGCTTAAGTTGATTCGCTTTGGAAATGAATGCTTACAAAACAATGAGAAAACTTGACAGTCCAACTATTTCATGTCATGTGTTCATAAAGCTACATAATCAAAGACTAATGCTTATTTTTCACAGAATATATAATTTTGGTTTGTTTACAAATTAAATAATATTCTTTATGATATTAATCATCATATCTTGCTAATATCAAGAAGGGTGGTCTCAATATATAACTTCTTAAGAGAATGCAATGTGAATAATTATTTTTAATTTTGGTAGCATTAAAAAGTCCACTTTTTTTTAGAGATTTCAAAACAGTTTTCATCATTATTACCACAATTAATGTTCTATCTTTAAGTAGGAATGACAACATATCTAAGTGATAAGTGACAGGGGAAATTGTTGGATTAGAAAATAAACCCTCTAAAAGCAAATATCATTGGAAGAAAGATTTGGGTGAAAGTTATGGTCTCTTACATGGGATAAGACCAATGCTCAGGAAGAATTGCTTTCAAGCCTTGCTCTCACATCCCTGAGGTCAGAAGAAAGTTATTGGCAACACTTCTTTGGTGTGCAGGCCAATTGCCATCACATTTTATCAATCTTCTCTAACATATTGATGAAGTAAGAGAATTTTAAGGCTGAAAATCTGGAAATCCTGATCATAACGAGCCTCTGTATTTCTCATGTGAGAAATAATGAAATTCCTGGAGGAATAGCCATCCAAACTCACTGAAAGAAACTACATTTTCAATCAGGAGTTTGGATGAATTACAGGAAAAAAATCAATAGAGTAAAATTAATGTTGGTTCTCACTGAACCTAGTGACCAATTTGGACTGAACATAAGGCCAGTATGAAAAAATTCAAAGTGTTGAACAGCACCAAAGCCAGATCCAGGTTTTGTGGGACCTGGAACTTATGTAATTTGTGCACCCCTCTTTTAGAAAACTAATTTTATAAACTATACTTTTGGAAAATGTACATGTGCCACCAATGATACACAATACTATGACCACTCCAAGATCTGGGAAAGAACACAATAATTTACAGGGCTGCAAGTTAAGCTCCTTTCACTTCACAATACAGCTACTGCTAAGAGACACATAAATAATGGAACAAGAAATACATGGGCTACATGTTGACCTCAGAATATTCTGTGAATGGAACCCAGGGAAAGGAAGCATGGGCAGAGGGATAAGTTAAACAGTGATGTAGTGACACTAAAGTTTTCAGCCAAACCTTAGAAAGCTGTGAAGATGAAATTGCTATTGTTAATCCTCTCAAGTTGGGGTGTAGTTGTGGTGTTTCATGTTCCTACACCAACCCATCACGATATGCTAGCTGCCCGTGAGAAGTGGACTTAACCTTGATAACGTGGGTATAACATGGATAAAGTACAATTTTCAGAGAGAGAGAGCTGAAGATTAGGGCTGCCCTTTAGCTGCATTCCTTGTCTCTAGGGGACTGGGTCCTTTATCCTGCAGGCTGGATCTGGGAAATGCCTTACAGGGTCCATTATAGTGTATCTCTTATGCCATCCAGTTCTAAATTTTTCAATAATTTCTACAGCCACTCCTCTGGGATTCTTATAGGCCTCTGTAGGGAGGAAATATTAAATGCAATGCTAGTAGGGCCAACTGGATCTCTCTTTCCCAACTAAACCTTCTTATCCCCCTGAAGCTGACAGACTTCTTTGTCCCTTTGAAGCTGGCTTCATAATGCTCACAATCTCCTTCCCCTTCCATCAATTCTAGATTCATCTTTCCCTTGGCTAGCTAGCACCTCTATAGGTCTAAGTGGCTTATCTATAGGGTGAAACAGATGCTAACCCCTGAGGTTAATGAGCCTCTGGTCATGAGGCCGTTCTCATACTGTAGCTACTATATTTACCCATTTGTCATAAAAATTAGCCAAAGGTGTCACAAGACACTGAGATGGATTGCTTCTATGTCAGACATATTCCTGTTGTTCCCTTTTGTAAGCACACCCTCAAGAGGATGGTCAATTCTCTTTTTTAAGATGGTGACTTCTCCTCTACACTATTCTCTCAGGGTAAGGAGCCTGAAGGACCCAAGAAGAAGCTATATATTATTTTTCTATGTTGTCTAATATAATCATTCTTCCTTTGGGATCCCAAATCTTTAAAACTATAAAATCATTTTAGGGAACAATAAGTACCAATATCCTAAGCGAATCTTTGAAATGATGATAAAAGAGACCATTCCTACTTTCATACCTTAATTCCTGCACTATTTGGTTCATATGTCAAGCCATAGCATCATATAAAATTTAGAGTATATACTGAATGCTGAAAGATGACTCACAATCACCACAAGGTATTATTTCTGGTTCTTTGTCTATGCCCTCAATGGGTCATTTTACATGCTGTCAGGCCAACAGCTAACAGGAAGTGGAGTAGAAAATCAAGACAGTAGAATTCATTGGCATATGTCTATTTCAAATGGATTCTCTGGTCTGTTACAATGATTTGTACATGGGATCTTGTGCTGGTGGCTCAAATACTCTAGAAGCTCTGAAGTACTGGTACTGGTTGAAGATAGGAGGAAAACAAATGCAAACCAAGTGTAAGCAACCTGATATACAGAATATGTACCTATATTCCAGTAAATGGGCTGAATCATTGCTTCCTGCTTAGTGGAACAGACCCAATGTAGTCAAGTTGTACTCAAAGGAGGAAGTGGTCACCTAAAAGAATGGTGCAATATAGGAGACTCTGTATTAGTCTCTGATACTAACAATTTGGACAATTTCCAGGGACAATAACTAGATCAACATTCAGTTAATGTGGTGATGAAAGGAGTCCATATTTTGGGAAACATACCTCACTTCTACCTCTGCCCAAAAAGCTGCTCTTTCCTTTGTCATCATGCCAGCACTAAGGTGTCTAATGACAGAGGTTGAAAGTTTCAGTAATTAGTATGCTTAGCAATATTTCTTGGGTGACTCTGTTTTATGGTTGATGCTCTCTACCATGCCAAATACCTTCACATTTTGTAATCACTCACACAGAAACTCCAAATGTCTCCACTCCATGCTCTTTTTCCCTGATCTTCCCATTTTTCTTCTTTAGGTCAAGATATTTGCCATTGCTGATGGCTTTATGAATATTCTAACTATCATCCATTTCTGAATCTACAGAAAGTAAATAACCAAGAACTCTATTCATACCTCTGATCATAACACTGTACTTACTAAAAGAAATCACTTATTTTTGAGGGATGTAATATAGGGAAGTTCATTTGAACTTTTCCCACATATGCCAACCCACTGTACTACTGAATAAATAAATGCTGTTATTTTTCTCCTCTGTCAGCTGATCTTAAGAATCACACCCATACAACCACATACAACTGGTGAAGGAGAGAGGAGTTGGTATAACAGTATTAGATGCCATAAGAATTTGGGTCTATCAGCTTAAGCAGCTAACTTCTAACTTCTAACTCTGTACTTAGTCTTTATTTTATCATTTTGGTCTTGATTTATGTTAATTTTGGGGTAGTTTGAAGTCATAATTTGGTGGGTCTGAGTGAGCCCAACTCTTCATGGGCAACTCTGGTACATGCCCCAGCATTAATGTCAATGTTGGGGGCATTAACAACTTGGGGGCTATGTTTCATAAGTCTTATAATCCTTGACAGCAAATGCCATAGTATTCATTCAGAGGAACAGTTTACACTGTAATTCAATCAGAGTGATTGTACTGCTATAGATACGTTCAGTCCCATAGTGTCTGCCATCTTGATAGCCCAAGGGATAGAGCTATTTCCATTGTAGCTCGGACCTGATGCTGAACACTTTTCTGCTCAGTACTTTTTAATTTATTCTGTCATCTCTCACACCAATTCTGTGAGTTGTTATTTTACCCAAACTTTTAAGGGTAATCCCAAGAATATGAAAATCCCACCTTAAAGGACTTTTGGCAGGATATCAATCTAATTGCTCTAGTACCAATAAATACTTCTTTGTCAAGCTTTATATTTTACCCTTTTAGTCCTGCACCCTCCATACCCAGGCCCATGTATACTCTATAAATTCCTACTGTACAGTAGGACTAATTTCTGAAAATCCTTAGAATAAAATCTTCCTGTCCTTTAGGAAGCCTAAAACTCTCCTGGTCAAATAATGCTATGACAGTGGTGAGACAGGGAAATGAAGAAAGTTTCTTTGTGAATATCTAATTTGAGGCACATTGTGCACTGATACACCTTTCTTATTCAGTTGTCACATAATAGTTATTACCTCTCTTTAGGAACGAACACTCATGAAAACTTGTGGTATTTTGAAAGGCACAAATAAATAGAAAGTTGGGCTTTTACCATATTATGGAGTGAAGTTTGTACCATTTAAATGTCAGAATAGCTTTGGTGTAGTGTCACCCACCACTTGCATATCTGAGCAACTATTAGAGTGATGGCTTTCAAGGTGATTTATTCTGACTTACAGGCTCCACTTGTGTATTGCAGTTGTGGATTTTAGAAACAGACAAGATGAGAACCCAAACTAGAATACTTTTTGTTGAGTTCTCCTGCAAATCCTAATGAAGATTTATCTGTTGGCTCATTCAGGGTCAACATAGGTAAATGTCTAGACTTTATACTTCCCTCATGATACTGAGTTCTTTAATTATACATTTATTTCTCTTGGGTAAAGCTCCACTTAGATGTAGTTAAAAACAAATTTCAAGATTTTCCAGTCAAAAAGATTTGCTTGTTTTCTTGCCTATACATTTCTCATTTAAATCCCAAGTAGAAATTGTAATCTGGCTAGTAGAAAGTTGTCATTTTCCTCACATAATGCTAATTATTCATTTGTGTGTTCCTGAAATCACAATTGCCTGTGCATGTGCCTATCTGTCCCACCTGCCTCTCATATAGAATCCACAAATAAGATCACTAGATCTCCAGAACCAATTCTAACACTTGGTTTGACTATGACTTTGGCCTTTCTCGTGGTTTTTCTGTGTCTTCTGCTCCTCTGGAATTCATACATTCCTGGGCCAGCCCTGGGCTAAAAGATAATGAATCTCTATAGGTAGGATTGAACTTTGGTTATTGTAGACCAATATCTTTGCCCAGTCCTCCAAGTAAAAGCTACTGCTCCAACAGGTACTCTAGGAAACATGTAGTTTATGACAAATTTCTTAGCTATTTCTTTCTAATGCACTGTAAGTTTCCTTGTATACATTTTTATAAAATCAATGTACTATATACTTATCTAATGTTTTATCTCTTTTATATACTTATATATTTTGGTAAATATCATTCTCACCTACATTCAAATCAACCATTACTCATGTAATTATTCTAATTTCTGATGCAGCTTTTGTTCTGTATATCTGTTTTTTGTTGATTTTCCTAATCATTTCCTTTATATTGCTGAGAACTCTGCAATACTTTTTGTGAGGCTTATTTCTCTTGTCATTTTCAGAATAAATTTGTTTTAGTTTACTATTTATATTTCTTAAGAAACCTCTATTAATGAAACCTTGCTTCTTGGCCTTAACAAATATCTGAATATGTCATTATCCTCAGAGTTTATAAACATATAAATTACATGTGAGATAACAAAAAATTAAAATTAAATTCAAGAAAACCTCATGAAAGCCAAAAAAGTTTTATTTATTAGAAATAAATTTGTATTGCTGTTTAAATTTTTTCCTAAAATTATACCAACCTATATTTCTCATATTCATTGCAATCTACTGGGCAATGATAGCTTGTATGCACAAATGCGAAAATCTAACAATAACAACAACAACGACAGCAAATCAAGGTATCTTACAAGTAACAAATTTTGTTACTGTATTGACAGTTTTATATATACATATTTTAGTCAAGTAATTGATTTATATACTTGATTATAAGAAAGAGATCTTAGCCTGGCACAGTGGTAGCACACTTATAATCCCAGAAATTTAGGAGGCAGAGACAGGGGGATCACAAGCTCAAGGCCAGAGATAGCTTGAATAACTTGATAACTTGAATAACACTGCCTCAAAATAAGAAGTAAAAATTGGGCTAGGAGTGTAGTTCAGTGGAAGAGCACTTGCAAAGTATATGTGACGTCCTGAGTCAACCCTCAAGTACTGAATAAAAAAAAAAGATGAAAGAAAGAAAGAGAGAAAGAAAGGAAGAAAGAAAGAGAAACAAAGGGGAATAAAAGAAACGAAAAAAGAAAAGAAAAAGGAAATGCTCTTAATTAACTTTTTTGGTTGTAAATAACAAAAACTCACTCAAAGTATTTTTTATAAAAAGGAAGAAAATATGTATGTATTTGTTTGTAGGTCTGCGTTAGTGCATATTAAGAAAAGATACAAATTCTAAGGCAGTGGCTATGTTTTTCTAATTTTTTTCTCCCCCTATTTGCTTTCTGTTGTAACATCTCTTTTTATATTTACTTAACTTGGTTTGCAGTGCAAGGGATCAAACCTGGGTCCTCAGAATGTGCAGAGCAGCGCTCTACACACTGAACTAAACACCATCCCTAAACATTGAGGCACTGTAAACCCTATGAGGGTTTGCTATGAGTCTGCCCCGATTTGCTGGCACCTAACAACAACGACATTTGGCTCTCTTTCTATGAACGTAGCCTTCTGTTTTCCACGTCCTTTGCTGAACTTCGAATCCCTTGTTGTTGTTGTTGTTAGGTGCTGTCGAGTGAGTCCGACTCATAGCAAGCCTATGTACAGCAGATCGAAACACTTGCCGATTCTGTGCCAGGCAAACCATCTTATTTATGTTTAAGACCATTGTTGCAGACACTGTGTTAATCCATCTGGTGGAGGGTTTTCCTCTTTTCCGTTGACCTGCCACTCTTCCAAACATGATGTTCTTCTCCAGGGATTGTTCTCTCCTGACTACATGTCCGAAATATGTAAGACGCAGTTTGGCCATTTTTGCTTCCAAGGAGCACTCTGGTTGTACCTCTTCTAGGACAGATCTGTTGGTTCTTTTGGCAGTTCATGGTATATTCAATAGACGTCTCCAGCACCACAATTCAAAAGCATCAATTCTTTTTCTGTCTCTCTTGTTCAATGTCCAGCTTTCACAATATGATGCCACTGAAAATACCATGGCATGAGTCAGACGCACCTTCGTCTTCAATGTGACATCTTTGTTTTTCAGTACTTTGAAGAGATCTTTTGCCACAGCTTTTCCTAGAGCAATGCATCTTTTGATTTCTTGACTTGCTTCCACGTGTGTTGATTATAGAGCCAAGCAAAGTAAAATCTTGGACAACCTCAATCTTTTCTCCATTATTGTGAAGTTGCGTGCTGACCCAGTCATAAGGATTTTTGTTTTGTTGATGTTTAGTCATAACCCATATCGAAGGCTATGATCTTTGATCTTCATCAGTAAATGTTTTAAATCCTCTTCACTTTTACTTTCAGCAAGAAGAGTTGGCAGTCCATAGTATATTCAATATTTGTCTCCAGCACCATAAATCAAAAGCATCAGTTCTTTTCCTGTCTCCCCTATTCAAAGTTTAGCTTTTACAATCATACGATGTGTCTGAAAATACTATGGCATGAGTCAGGCACACCTTCTTCAATGTGACATCTTCACTTTTCAACACTTTAAAGAGGTCTTTTGCAACAGCTTTTCCCAATGCAATGTGTTTTTTTGTTTGTTTGTTTGCTTGCTTGCTTGTTTTGTTTTGTTTTTCCAGTACTGGGGATTGAACCCAGGGCCTCACGCTTGCATGCCCTGCAAGTGCTGGACCACTAAGTTGCACCCTCTAGCCCATTTTTTAACTTTTTGAGACAGGGTTCACTAAGTTATGCAGACTACCTCTGGTCTCGAACTTGCGATCCTCCTCCCTCCACCTCCCGAGCCGCTGGGATTACAGGCATGCACCACCATGCCCGGCCCCAATGCAATGTGTTTTAATTTCTTGATTGCCGCTTCCTCAGGTGTTGATTGTAAAACCTAGCAGAGTAAAATCTTGGACAGCCTCAATCTTTTCTTATTTTATCATGAAGTTACATACTGACCCAATTGTAATGATTTTTTTTTGTCTTGTTGACACTGAGGTGCAATCCATACTAAAGGCTGTGTTCTTTGATTTTCATTGGTGAATATTTCAAATCCTCTTCACTTTGGGCAAGCAGAGTTGTGTCATCTGCATAATGCAGGTTGTTAATGAGTCTTCCCTCAATCATGATGCTGTGTTATTCTTCACAAAGACCAGTTTCCATGTATGTGGTTGCCTTTTACGTTGGTGAAAAAAATGTATTTGCAATGAAAATGCCATTCCTCTGGCAAAATTTTGTCATGTGATATACATATAATAATAAAACTAAGAAATACGGTGCAATGGGAAAATAACAGATATATATTTATAGCACAATATTTTTCATATATACTAAAAACTACATACATATAAACTACCCCAAATGTTATATATGAATACAAACATATGCATGTGAACATGTATAGACACATACACACATATATACACATACACCTGTCACTTTTTAACAGTTATCTCTTAGGAGTCAACAACGATAACATTACTTCGATATTGAAACTTTAAAGATATATATTCAAGACCTCTTCTCCCAAGGTACGCCCAGCACAATATGGAAGATCAACATGTTAAGAAACAATTACAGTTATTGTGAGAGAAAAATGATTTTGATGATCATATCATCAGTAGTGTGTATGAAACAATTTGAATAAAGGTATATACTTCTAGGTCATTCAATATAAAGTTTAGATTGCTGAAAGACCTTTCCTTTCATTTCCATTAGAACATTGCTTTGAATTTAATCCAGGGTGTTTTCAAAAGTCTGTGGCCATAATATCTCACATTGGAGATATTTAATTGCTCTTGCAAACCAAATGCAAAGCAAAATAAAACAAAAGATGGTTCTTGTTAAGACCAAAAAGTATTAGAAGCTTGGCTAACTTTTTGTACCAGAGTCCTGAACTCTACCTTCCCCTGCAACTCCACACACACATATATCAGAAATATCATTTTAAGTTGTACCAACAAAATAAAGGTTTCCTCTTGACCTTTCTGAAAATCTTATTCTAGTTCCATAGAACATTGACTTGGGGGATTGGAAAAATACTGTTGTACTTCCAATACAATGCTTACTCTTGCTACCTGGATTCCTCTTGTAATACATTAGCAGAAAATCCCAACCTAGAAGAGTTAGGTATAGCAGCCTATCCTGCCTTTTTAGCTTTTTAGAGGAGGGGGATATTGTCACTGTTAGGATTCTCTTTAATGTTTATCCTGGACTCTTGCCTTTATATCCTTTCTGTTCCCCCACTTCAAACACTCCTCAGGGTGGTGTTCTTGTACAAGAACAGATAAGCGCCTTAGATAAAACTATTACTCATTGCCCCAAGAGCACTTAGACACTCTTGGAAGCAACTTGGTTTATTCAGTTTTATGAAAATATATAGCAGTTTTCATTGAGAAATAGATCTACACCAGAAGTTTTCTGGACAGTTAATAAAAAAAGGAGCTGATAAGATGTGCCCCTGAGGTCAGGTGACAAAATTGTGTCAGATACATTTTCCTGTATTTTTTCCTACAATGAATGTCATTTATCACAATGTATCTCAGTGACCAAGAACCTCTTTAGTGGTAGAATATCAGATAACGCTGCCCCAAACTTTAATTACAGGTTAAGAAGTGGCTGAAAGCTGCCCTCATGAATTCCACATTTCTTCATGCTTCTTTCATCTTCATTGTTCATATGAGCTTGCTTCCTGCCTTGCTTGAATTGCAAATTAGTATATATGCAAATACTGTGTGTGTGTGTGTGTGTAATGTGTACGTAAAACTTGTTGTTGTTGTTACGTGCCGTCGAGTCGGTATCCGACTCATAGCGACCCTCTGTACAACAGGGGAAGCACTATTGTCAGTGCTTCTCTGCTGGTCATAGGGTTTTCAATGGCAGATTGATTTTTGGCAGAGGGTTTCCAGGTCCTTCTCCCAAGCCTACAGCTTCTGGTGTTCCCAGGTGGTCTCCCATCCAGGTACTAACCAGGCCCAACCCTGCTTAGCTTCCGAGATCTGATGGGATCGGATGCCACAGGGCTAACGCTGCAGGCACGTAAAACTTAGTATTTCACTATATCAGTTCTGGTGAATTCATATCACTGAGGGTTTCAGGATTAATAAAGCAGGATCACACTAATACCTCTTTAACCTTTTGTTAATTCTCATTTTCACCTCTTCCAAAACCAAAGCTCCTTATAAACTTTCACATTCTATATTGCAAGAACTAGGAGTATATACCTTTATTCAAATTGTTTCATACACACCACTGATGATGATCATCAAAATCATTTTTCTCTAACAATAACTGTAATTGTTTCTTGACATGTTGATCTTCCATATTGTTCTGGGCATACCTTAAGAGCAGAGGTCTTGAATATACATTTTTAAACTTTCAATATTAAAGTAATGTTATTGTTGTTGTTAGGTGCCATCAAGTTGGGTCTGACTCATAGCGACCCTGATAGGGTTTTCAATGGCTAGTTGTTTTGGGCTTGTTTTCAGGAGTGGACTGCCACAACCTTCTCCCATTTATCCAGTGCTGGGGATGGAACCCTGCTCCTCAGAATATCAAAGTAATAGGTACTTGTAATTGTTTTTTTATCAATTAATAAGCTAATTAATTAATGAACAAAAGAGTGAGTGCCAAAATAAAAAGATCAAGAGCAATTAAATATCTCCAATGTGAGATATTATGGCCACAGACTTTTTTTTATTAGAAATTTTTAATGTACATCATAATGTGATTCATTTTGACATGCCTTTCATTGGGACAATTTTCATATATGCAATTTGATAAACATTATTCATATAGGTTACCCCTTACCCTCCCCTATGTTTCCCCCCCTTCCCATCCCATCTAAGTTTCCTATCCAAGTCTTCTCTGTGTTTTACTATGTAGTATTTTTCTATATGTCCTTGGGTTCCATTTCTGTTTAAGATAGAACCTTTTCCTGTAGTGGTCTTTGTTTTTATCTTGTTAGAACAATTACATGCGATTTCTAGTCCAATTATATTGACCTCATTCTTATCTTCTCTCCCCCCCCTTTTATTATGATCTGACCTTTGAGTAGGATTTTTCCTTCTTGTAATTTTGAATCAGCTCTCTCATATGAGTGAGAACATGTGTAGTTTCTCTTTCTGATCTTATGTTCGTTCACTTAAAATAATTTTCTCTAATTCCATCCATTTTGCTGCGAATGACCCTATTTCATTTTTCTTGATTGCTGAATAGTATTCCATTGTGTATATATACCATAGTTTTTTTATCCATTCTTCTGTTGAAGGGCACTTTGGTTGATTCCATATCTTTGCTATTGTGAAAAGCACTGCATTGAACATGGAGATG